>JAUMHB010097465.1:0-29982 GCA_032359685.1 Pittosporum tobira
TCCGCTGCGTACTATTGGCTGAGAATAATAATTTGTGTAGAGTGTCATGTATAATAATTCTAATAGGACATGATGTACTTGATTATGACATCTGTACGCTTGTAAGTTGGAATATTATTAATAAATTGACAATCCAAGTCGGAGTGCGGATACCCAGATTTGGGAGTGTCATAATTAATGTCCCAATAATTAATGATCATCGACTATGAACGTATTTAAAATAATTATATCCACATATATAATAGAATTTTATAATCAAGTCACGTACTTGATGCTTTATTAGCGATATACAATATTCATGGGACAATATTTTATATTTAACCAAAAACTAAACTAAATATAAACTCAATAAAATAATTTATTATTAATGAGATCTGGTTAATGCTTGAGTATGTGTTTAGTCTTCTGATAAGATATGGGCTCCTTAGCCAATACTATGGCTCCATTGTTATCACAATAGAGATCCACTGGATTCAAACCGTCGGGACTAATACCTAGTTAACCAATGAACTTTCGAATCCATATAGCTTCCTTTAATGCTTCTGAAGCAGCAATATACTCAGCTTCCGAAGCAGCAAGATACTCAGCAAACTAAATATAAACTTAATAAAATAATTTATTGTTGGGCAAAGATTTTAACCTGATAATTCTAGTATCAAAATGGACATAAATTAGTAGGCTTGGTCCAAGTAAAAAGAAAATTTAAATTTTTGTGGGCTTGGTCAAAAAGGAAGGCTAAAGAGTTGGGTTTGAGGTCAAAAATGTATGGGCCAAAGGCCCCATATATAGAATTTCGTCCAAGGCCTTAGAGGGTGTGTATTATATACATTTATATATATACACATGCTGAAGATTAGAAGAAAAAAAAAAAGAAGTAGTAAAGTTACTTTTTGCTTGCTAAGTGTCAAAATTTTGTGGAAGCAATGTGTCAAGGGCTTGTGGTGTCTTGGGAACAAAGTACAAATATCTACTCCATCCTCTAGCTGCCGAAATCCATAAGGAAGAAAGGGGCTTAGTTGCTGCACAAAAAGGAGAGAAAGAAGAGAGAGCAATATAGAGAGAGAAATTGAAGATCCAACCTAGTTCTTGCAAAATTCTTGTACAACATAAGCTCAAAACCTTCCTTAGCATCATAATACTCTAAAACCATCATCCAATACCACCACACGAGGCTCGTGGCAAAGCATTCATAGGGGGAATTTGGTGTTCAAGTGAAGCTAGATAGTGAAGAAAGAGGCTCATCATATTGTGCTTGCTTGTTGCTTCCAAGAAAGGTATAAAATCTAACCTTAAGATTGGTTTTTCTTTTATAAGACCATTGATCCTAGATGAATATAAAGAATATATTTGAAGTCTAGGTTGGTGTTGAGATAGTCAAGCATGCGTAGTTATGATTAAAAATGGTTATATGCATGACGAAGATTGAGGATATCATGTTGGTGTTCTTGTTGGAATTGCTTGTTTGGCTTGATTATATAAGTGATGCTAGACCTTATTATCATGTTAGGTTGGTTATATATTGGTTTAAAAATGATTTTATGTATTATTGCTGAGGTATGAGTTAGCTTGGCCAAAAAGGGATCATGCATGCATGATTCCCGAGTAGCCTAGAAAAACTTAAAAATGTTGACTTTCACGGTAAAATCCATATTAAATAATTTATTGGTGAAATTTGCACGAAACTTTTTGTGGTGAAAGATAACTTATAGAATAATTTATTTTCAAAAGAAATTGAGCAAAAATTTTCATTTGATATTTTTTCTGAATTTTTGAAAAACAAGACAGAAGCAAAACCTATTTTCTGGAAAAACCCTAATTTTGGCCTAAATTTGGAAGCTTGTCAAAAATAGTGTATGTATGAATAAATCATGAAAATTTTTGTATGCAGATTGGGATACGTTATGTTTATTTTCCCATAAGAAACTCTCAAATCGGATTTTTCTACTATTTTATAAAAATGTCCAAAATAAGCTGCTGAAAAACACTATTAAGAGCAAATTTTCTACAGAAAATACCAAACTTCAAAATAGCATAATTTTTTCATACGAAATTGATATTTAGTCGTTTTTATGTAAAAACGAAGCTCTAGAAGTCTAATTTCTGATTAGACAAAAACTATAATCATACCTATTTTCTAGAAAAAGTTATGAAGTAATAAAGGTTTCTGGTGCAATAGATTAGAAACTGCAGATAATAAAACCTAAGTGTTAAGAAAAGTTTAAGTGGATAGAAACCCTAGAATGACTTTTTTGAGTTATTTTGATGATAGGAATTAACTTGGGAAAATCAAGACCAGACTGTTAATATCAAGTTAGCTGGTTCAAAGGCAAGTACACTTCCGATTTTTATGTTGCATGTTCAATTTTCATAAAAATACTTTTAGCACGCATTTTCTAAAATGGAGCAATGACTCGAGTTTAAATGTTATGCAAGCATGAAAGTATTTACTTTTAAGGAAATGATGAGTACTGCAATTGATATGGTGGTAAAACCGGTAAATTCCCCGGGATCCCATAGGAGCGAGTCTTATAGAGCAGTATGAAAATTTCCCTACTTGAGGTGTGCACATTCTCTGACGGTCCCCGTTTCGTCCGTACTATGTGTTAAGACTAAACGGGGAAATGAAACGGTAATGATGGCTACAAATGATTCTTTGCATGCTCACTTTTCATAATGCGATGATACAATAAATGTCGTTATGTTCCAAAAATGAAATACTTTACGAAGATTTTAATGCTTGCTATCATGTATGTTAAGTTGTATTTGTTGCTCTATTGACTCACTATTCTATATTTCATATCCTATTTCACAGCTAGGAACCCGCGAGGGACTACACTGGGAAATAAGGAGTGAATCCATGTTTAGGCGAACGGCGAGGAATGTAGTATATCTGGGGTGTTTTGACTAACAGGATGGGGAGCTGATCTTGATGTAAATTTGATTTATTATCGAGGCATGATTGTAATAGTTAGATAAATTTATTTTTCGCACTGATTGTATGGTTGTATTAAGCTATGGGGCAAGCATGTTGAGGGAGGGATAATCGAGTAACCTCGACTATCAAAAGGATGAGTTTGACGCATGATTTCTAGTAGTATTAGATGTGAGAGGAAATTGGGGTCGTCACATCTGATATTGTTCTAGTACCCTAATTAAGCTAAATGTTTCATGATTTTTTATGTAGACAAAATGGAAGAATACAAAGGATACTCCACTTTTGGTAGATGACAGAGATGTTCAACAAACAGACAATGGTGTTGCTTCCAAAAATAGTGGACCAGTAAAGAAGAAAGTTGCAGGCAAGTCCAAACTAGGTGATGATGCCAGAAAATCTATTCTAACAAGATCAGCTTGGAATGGTAATTTTACGAAATCTAGTCAACCTCTTGTATTTGGTCCAATGATTCATAAGGCTTGAATGAAGCTGTGAAGCATGCAAAAGAAGGTACCAAGTCTATGAAGGGTAAACCAAGTGTTCAGGGGTAAGGTGCTATGTAACTAAGTAGTTCCTTTTGTTTTTGTGCGAATTAGTGTTATGTAACTAAGTAGTTTCTTTTGTTTTTCTGCGAATCAATGCTATGTAACTAAATAGTTCCTTTTGTTTTTCTTCGAATCAATGTTATGTAACTAAGTAGTTCCTTTTGAATAGGGGTGATGAAGCATGTATTTGACTCATAATTCGCAGAACTTGTATGTATGGAATTCTGGTAAAGTTAATAATTGTGTATATTTTGTCAGTTGTCTTTAACTTGCTGCTTATTTTGGTAACTTGTTGTTTATTTTGGTAACTTGCTGCTTATTTTGGTAACCTACCATTTATTTTGGTAACTTGCTATTTATTTTGGTAATCACATCTTTCCAGTTGATGAACTAACTTGCTGTTTAGTTCTGACTTCTGATTAGTTGCATAAATGTTTAATGTTCTATTCATGGATGATTCTACCATGTGAAGCTCAATGATAAATATTCGAGTGATATGAATTAGACAGAATTGGAGTTTTTGTTTGTGCTTTTCTGCATTTCATATGGAGGTAGTGAAGATGTTTATTGAATGATATGAAAAACACACAAGTTTTCTGTATTTTATTGAACTCTCTATACAATTGATAAACTCTATTTTGGTAACGACTAAAGCAGCAAAACAAAGCAGTTCTAGATATATCTTGTGACAGAGCAAAACAAAGCAGTTCTAGAATAGAGGATCTTGAAAACAGGGAAAAACAGAAAATAGCTCGAAATGTTATGTTTTGCTACTTTAGACGTTACCAAACAGAGCAAAAGTTGCATCTTGAAACTTTTCCATACTGACAGAGCAAACGTTGCTACTAAGTTTTCCATTGTGATATAGCAAAAAGTCGAGGACAAATGTTTCCATACTTTCCTTTTATTACACAAACTAGTTCTAGATGTATCTTGAAACAGAGCAAAACAGAGCAGTTTTAAAATATAATAGAGCAATTCTTGAAAAACAAAGCACTTTCTTAAACTATAAAACAGAGCATCTGCATTAGACTTATATAAAGGTCTTAAAATAGATGATCAACAGAGGATCACCATATTAGATTTCATACAACTGAAATATATTTTTTTTCATCACATTACAATTTTCTTTGCTTAACCATAAGTAAATTAAGAGGATATCCAACACTAAAACAAGAACCGAAACAATCTTCTCTCTAGGTCTGCAGACTTTTGAATCATTTTCCATGGCCCTAGTGCGTCTCAACAGTCCTGACATGATGTGTATTGCTCTTTCACACATTGGAGGATCAAACCATTGATGGAATTTGCAAGAACCCCATGCTCGATATTTCTACAATAATTTTCAATCCAAATTAGTAACTAAAAACAGAATAAATTTTTATTGACAAAGACAAACTTACTGAATAATTTGGACAAGATCAAAACCTCCTCCCTAGATTTCGATCCATCCATGATGTAACTAAGATCGCCTTCAACCCACATATGCAATTCCTTGGCTGTGTAGCGTAGTTATCATAATTCCAGTTAGAAATTTTGCTTGAATTTGATTGTGAAGACATGTTATATGAGGAGATTATGATGTAGAATGAAGGAGAAGAAGGTGTTGTGTGCTATATAACAAGAATGGACGGGATATGCTGCCTACTTTCCCTCCAAAATTCGTCATTAATCAAAATAATTAGATGAACCTGCAACAGATGTTAATTAAGTGATGTGAAATTATATTTTTACCCTTCCTCCTGCCAAAATTGAAATTGAACTCGTCGGAAGATTTAATTTAAAAAAATATACTAACATTGAGGTTCGATTTCAATTTTTTTTTCAAGTTTCAATGTCTAAAAGTGATAATAACACAGGGTCAAAAATGTCTTTAAGCCTTCTGAAATTGTTTGAACCTAAAACTCAACAAAGAGGAGGAAAATTTTTGAAACCATTGTCTTGGAGCTTATTTAAGTCCATAAAGTGATTTTCTTAATCGACAAACTAGTTTAGGAGAGGATTTACTGAGCTTAAAACTTAGAGGAAGTTGCATTTAAACTTCTTCATCCAAATCTCCTTGTAGAAAAGCATTGGTGAAATCCATCTAACATAAACTCCATCCTCTAGCAGCAGCTAAAGCAATGACTATTCGAACAGTAGTCATTTTTGCGACTGGAGCAAATGTTTTCAAAAAATCTATTCCAGGTGTTTGTGTGAAACCATTTGCCACTAATCTTGCCTTTTAGTGTTCAATGCCGCCATCTGAATTATACTTGATCCTGTAAATCCACCTGCATCCCAACCATTTCTTTCCAGGAGGTAAAACAGTTAAGTCCCAAGTTTTAGTCTTTTCTAAAGCTTGAATCTCAGTTTGCATAGCATGACACCATTTTGGATCTTTTAAGGCTTGAGAGTAAGATGTAGGCCCAGATATGACAGAGGTAGAAGCTAAACGAGCATGATAAGTAAGACTGATTTGAGCATATAAAACATAATGGTTGAGAGGATATTGGAAAGCTATGTGAAAAACAGGAAAAGTGTTTGGCAAATTTTTTGGTAAGCCTTTGTAATCTTTAAGCGAAACATATGGTTTTCTTATTCGAGCAGGCTTGGGTGTGGGAGAGAAATTGATGGCAAAGGAACTGAAATAGAATATGAGTTTGGTGATGAATTTTCAATTGGGTTGTTTGACGATGAATCTGGTGTAAATTGTTAAGATGACTGATGTTGAAGTTTTGGAGAATTATGGAGATGAATTTTCTAAAATTTCTGAGGAGTTTTGTGGTGAGTTTGGTGAATGAGTTGAGGATGAATTGTTGGGAGAATAGCTGAATTTTGAGGTGATGTAGGTACAACTAAGGTCTTCGAAGATTTTCGTGAGACTGATGATTTTGAAGATTTTTAAAAATTAGAAGGTGGATGTATATTGGAAAAATCCTCAGAAGAACGAGATGGAAACATATATAGAATTGAAAGTTGCACTCTCTGTGCTTTGAAAATAGTATATATAGATTTGTAGAAACATAAGTTTGTCAGATAGAATCATGGAAGTTCAAGTAATCTATACCATTGTTCACTCACACATGAGATTCTTATCCAGATGTAGTGTACCTAGCCGATCGAGGAGACCGAGATATTTAACAAAAATACTCTAATTTTTGGGAAAAAAAAAACCACCCCCCCCCCCCCCCCCCCAAAAAAAAAAAATTACTATGATGTAATTTGTTTATAAATTAACTTGCACTCACATCAAAGAAAATAAAAGTAAAAACTTACTATTGGGAAATTAAAAACACAATTTCTTAGAAAGATGGCAAATAACCCCAATAACTTGCAGATGGTACATCGCAATTATTCATTATTATAAGATATCTGAGAATTTTAGCTTATAATTCTCCAATAAGATTGGCATGAATCTTAAATCTTAGGGGCACTTTGGCCCACCCTTAGAGTTCTTCATGTCCCTATAACAAGGGCACTCATCTTTGTGATCATAAGTCCCGGAAGGCACACAATGGCACTTTTCGCAGCAGATTCCGCAATACTTCAAGCACCGATCCTGACGTCCCGCCTTGGAGCACCTCACCGCGCACTTGGAGTCGCAGAAATCTGAACCAGCCATTGTTGCCTGAATCACGGAGCTTAAGATAAGAACCATAATTAGCAGGAAAGTTGCATAGTTTCCCTTCATCTTTCTAATTTTCACCTGAAAATAGATGGTATGTGAGGATATATATATAGGTCGATCAAAATGATGTAGGGTTTTAAGAGAATTGTGATATATATAAATCACAAGCTTATATAGATTTACGTTCTTATAGTGAATGCGTTTGGCTTGTTAATGAATAAATGAACCCTCTTCTACAATTGTAGAAAAATTTCAACAGAAATGAAAATAACAAATGTTCCATGCCATGGATGTTAGAGTTGCGTAGTAGCATTAAATTACTTAACAAAAATAACAAATTATTCAAGAGAGAAAGAAACGGACGGAATAAGGAAAAGTATGTTCATACGTTGTGTGTAATAGCTATTTTATATTTTAAAAAAATGTTAGGTTAAAAGCATTGTGGATCTTATGTTTTTTCGTTTTTTAGACATTAAATCCTACAAAATATACTTTCAAAAATTGAACTTAAGTTATATGAATGTCTTCAAATTAAACACTAAGGTAGAAATCCATCTAATTCTGACCGGAATATGGTATGTGTCTCTCACATGCAATTTTATGAATCATCTAGAAGCCTCTCTGTGTGACCTTTAAAACATTTCTTGTTCAAGTCATATAAGGAGAATTTTTTTGAAATTCAGTTAAGAGGTCACTATGTTACTGAAATGCTCTTATAAAAATAAGATTAAGTTACACTTGTTATTAAGATTATATTCGACAAGATAACATGTTCTCCATTAAAATAATAGATTTGATATTTGCACCTCCTCATTAGGAAATGAGGGGATACTATGTGGGCAAGAGATATCATTGTTTATGCTGAGTAAAATAAGAAGGGATAAATCCTTCAAAAAGTTGTTTTTTTCCCATAAACTGAAAAATAAAATTAGATATTACAAAATAGAATTAATAAAATTATACAAGTATATAGAGAGCTGTTTTATGTAATTTTTCTTCTTTTATGTACCATCCTTTTGCTCCATAGCTATAAGCAACGGTTTGGTGCCTCAAAATGAGGATTGAAGCTAGCAAACTGCTAACAGATAGGAGATACATACCTGGTGATCACGTTTTTGGCTACCTCTACCTCAAAGAAAAGGACTTGAGCCTAATTTGCTAGAATAAAGAATAATGAATTATTAAACTAAATTCATGACGAGAGAAACAAATGCATAATTTAACTTAAAGAAAAGGACTTGACCCTAATTTGCAGGAGAAGAGAGTAATATTGAATTATTATACCTTAAAGGACACACAATTTTCCTCGTGAATTTGCGTGATTTTTAAACTAATCTAATCAAACAAGCCCTTGGGGGTTCAGAATTGAGCAGAAAGCCAGAAAATAAATAAATTAAAAAGGGGTTATAGCTGCTCGATCCTTTTGTAAACTGTGAGTGTAATTTTAAGGGGTTAATATAGCTGTAGCAAAATTGCTTTTAAATTGTAAGAATGTGTCTGTATTTATCCTCAAGGGTGGTAAGTTTCTTGGTTCTATGGGCATGAATGCATGAAGGTAGGCAGTGTGACTCTACCATCTTTAACATGCGAATATTTGTTGTAACGACAATAATATTCTTATTCTCGCTTATGTACAAAAAGATAGAATATGTAATAAAAAATATATGTTACTGTTACATTAAATATTTACTCACTTCAAGAATGAATTTTAATTTTTGTTATCTTATTTGTCGACCTCAAAGTTGTTCTAGTGATAGGGAAAATCCTAATATTCATATGATAAAATAGATGTTATAAGCTCCATAGAGATCATTTGAATGTAGAAATTTCCGATTCACACCCAAAAAAAAAAAATGGTGAAAGGGACTTTTGTTATTAAGAAAAAGAAAGTTGTCTTACTCCCCTAATTTACTCCCTCCATCCAACTTTTGTTATTTTAATTTTTTGATTGGAGTTTTATTTTAAAAACACATTTATGATTATAATTTTTAAATATTTTTGTACACATAATATATTTATATGTTATACTTTATAATATATTATGATATCTAAAAAAATATGTGTACATTTATGTTTTTAGAAAGTCTTAAAACTTGTACAGAAAAGAATCAAAAAAAATTAAGATTATAAAAATTAAATGGAGAAACTAAAAGATTGTCAGATGATTAAGATAAAACAATTGTCAAGTAAAAGTCATTCAATCTCACATTTTGTACCCAAAAATGGAATTTCTTACCAATAAATTTCGCATTTATATTGTGATTATCATAATAAGATTCTCAGCATAACGTCATTTAAATTCTTGGATTATGACTAATGAGTTACCTTGGTGTGTACTCTTGCAAATTTCCTCCTTAAAATGGACGGATTCTTTACTTGGCCTTGCGACCTTAGATTGGGTCCCTTCTTTTCTTTGCCTTTAATATTTACTCTTCCATGTTCAATTGCATTCAAGTTGGAACATCTTAATTATTATCTCTCAAAACAAACGGGTAACTAGGTTGGTACCGACTCCACTGTCTGGGTCTTCGAGCTCCGATAATATTAATAAAATGTCTTTAAAACATTTTAAAATATTTATAGCTATTGTGACTGTGTGGGTGTGTGGACATCTATTTCAAAAGCCTCTGAACGGACCGCTGGGGTTGGCTATGTATATTTTATTCGTATAATTTATATTATTTTAATTAAAAAATATATGTGTATTTAGAAAAGTATAAATTTTTTTTAAAATACATTTAATTATTTAAAAGAAAATAGTTAGAAAGAGAAATTAAATAGAAAAAAAATAATTGAGTAAAGTAATGAGTGGCATGAAAAAATTATAACCAAAAATAATATGGAAAATGAAAGAGGACAATCAAAATTAGTCAAATCTAAATAGAAGCTAAGACATTATAAATTAGACGGATGGAGTAATAAAAAAAATATTTTTAATAAAATGCCACGTGTCAATTAGTGTTTATCGATTTATTTATTTATTTATAATTAAATAACATTTGTGTTTGGGACTTGTTTGACGTACCTCTCTAATCGACTCTTGGAAATATTTACTGTATATGTTTTCGGTGGGAGATAAGTTAGGATATACGGTTTTTTTTTTTTTTTTTTTTTTTTTTTTTTTTTTTTTTTTTTTTTTTGTGATGGATTCAAGTCAAATTGATGATGCAGAATGTGAGTTTAAAAACTCAAGAGAGGTTGATCGCTTACGTCTGGAATATGCCTTTCCGATTGAGGTGTATTTAAACATACACTTTCGTCAAGTCATGCGGTTAGAAAGTATGAAGTTCGATTATCACGTAATTTTTTTTATTATTTAAATAAAAATTTTAATTATTTTTTTTGTGATTTGTTTCTTTTTAAAAAGATTAATTGTTCTAATTTATATTATTTTGATATTATTATAAGATTATTATAATAGATGTTTGTCGTACTGTTTGATTGGCGTATTTTCACGTAGTAAAAAAAATACTTCAAAATTACAAAGGCACAAAAAAAATATTCCTTTCTTTGGAATTGTTTGACTCAGTCTATTTTATAATGAGTTATACCTTATTTGTTAATTAAATTTTTTTTGAGTTCAAAAAAAGTACTTATTGACTAACTTTTTAAAGTGAATTGATAATATTGTTATACTCAACTTATAAAAAAATTAAAATAATTAATTTTTTAATATTTATCTATAATAAGTTCCAATAATTGAAACCAAACAAGCCCCACATAAAATAATGGTGAGCATTACGAATATGTGAACTTATGATGTTTATGTGATAATAATAATAATAATAATAATAATAATAATAATAATAATAATAATAATAATAATAATAATAATTGTTTTTTTTTTTTTTATATATAATTTCTAAGCACCATTAGGAGTTTCATTTCTGGATCCTATGCAGGTAGTAAAGTTGATTTCTCTCGATCTGGATCCTATGCACAACTGGCGGAATACAGATCGAGAGACATCAACTTTACTACCTGCATAAGATCCAGAAATGAAACTCCTAATGGTGCTCAGAAATTATAAAAAATAAAAAATAAAAAACAAAACAAAACAAAAAACAAAAAACAAAGGGAAGCTCGGAGACCGGAGTATTATCAGTTTATTTTAAAAAAAAATGTATTATCAACAAATAAATTATAATCTATTCTAAAATAAGATATACCAAGCAAGCTAGTGCTTCTTGAACTTGATTTTTCTTATCCTAACACATATCCTGAGCTCGTATAATATGTCTAGATCGTTTTCTTTTTATTGAATATAAATACAAAAATTAGAAAAATAATAATAATAAAATAATTATTGACAGCATTTATAATCAATTTCTTAAATCAAATGCATGAAATTCATATTTAAACTTTAATTTAGAACATGGAATGTAATAATAGAAAAAATATGGTTTCACCATGTCATTTTTTTAAATGGTACAATTATTTAATTAAAATATGCTATTAAATTATAATTTTTCTTGAGATTTAAAGAGAATTTTAATTTAATGACATATTTTAATTAAATAATTATATTATATAAATAAAATAATATAATAAAATTATTACACGGAATTTTTTCTTTCTGGCGGATTAAAAGTCAAAAAGAAACTACTATTATTTTGAGGTAAATTAATGAGAACATTCTTTTGCATGTAAAAAGCGTCAGTTAAACTGAAATACGGACGTACCTTACAAAGATCTTAAAGCGTTTCTGAAATGTATTTTACTTCCACCTGCGTTTCCGCATCATTGGAAGACTCGTAACATTTTCTGATGAGGCTGGAGCCAAGTTTAGCCATTACCCATCACATTTACGGCAAGCTGCAGCTGTTGCCTATGAAGATCAAAGGTTCTTATCCATTTTGAAATCGACCCAATTGGCATATCTCAGGTTAGGAATCGTATTGCATGATTAACCCAGCAGGTATGTCTTTGTAATGCACGCCACATGTTTGTATATCTGCGTAACTGAGTTTTATTGTTTACTGCTATGGATGTTTATTTAAATTGACTGTTTTGTTTCTTTCTCTTTCCTATATAAAAAGTATAATTTGAGAATATTAAGTGCTGACGCTCTAAATAAACAATTCAAAGTAAACGGGGGACAATAAATAGTAATGTAGAAAGACAGCCTTGCATCATGGACTCCATTCTTGTTTGATTTATTAGATGAATACAAGTATAATCATGTCAGATTGGAACTGAGATTCATGCTTTTACACCCATGCTGATGTGAGCAGCAATAATAATTCCACCTCTAGTTGGGCCATCAATCAGCGTGTCGGTCAAACGTGAAGCCAAGAACCAGAAGTGGAACATGAAATGTGGACAAGAAGATGAGACCAATTCCACCCTTATCAAAACCAACTTCATTTCAAACCATTTTGTTGTCCCCTTCATTTTTCTACATGGGTTCCTTGATATTCTTCCTTATTGTTTCCTTATCTTGTGCCATCGTCTCTGGTACTCCGTCAACAGAGTTCATATATCCAAATTTCACTGCTTCACATTACAGATTCATTGATGGTTCCGGCAGCTTCTTGTTTTCTCATAATGGAACATACAAAGCTGCCATGTTCAATCCTGGTGCTCAACAAATCAAATTCTACTTGTGTATTATCCATGTTGTATCTCATGCCATCATTTGGTCTGCAAATCGCGATGCACCGGTTTCGAGCTCCGGGAAGATGAGTCTAGATGTTGACGGTCTTAAGATCATTGAGCAAGATGGAAGCTTCAAATGGTCAACTCCAAAATTAAGGTCACCTGTATCGGCACTACAGCTAACTGATACGGGTAATCTCATCTTGATCGATAAATTTAATGGGACATTGTGGGAAAGTTTTCGTAACCCAACAGACACAATTGTGATTGGACAGCCCTTGCCTGTTGGGACTTTACTGTCAAGTGCCATGTCAGAAGATGACTTGTCCACCGGTAACTACAGACTCTCTATTACTTTGTCTGATGCTATTTTGCAGTGGCAGAATCTGACTTACTGGAAATTGTCTATGGAAACGAAGGCTTATACAAACGCTATTTATGCAGTTGACTATATGACAATAAACCAAACGGGTCTTTATCTTTTAGGTCTTAACGGATCTGTAGTTGTAATTCAGCTGAATTTATCTCCAGCTGGTTTCAGAACTGCCAGGTTGGATGGCTCGGGCCAGTTCATCATCAGTAGCTTTTATGGTGCCGTAGAAAACAGGGATTTTGTTGGGCCAGTTGATCGATGCAGAATTCCTCTCGTTTGTGGGAGCATTGGTTTATGTACAGAGGACCCTCAGTCAGGAGCTCCTCTATGTTCATGTCCATCTAACTTTCGTGCTAGATCACCCAGTGCTAATGATTGTATTCCAAGTGATTCTTCCTATTCTTTTCCAGTTTCTTGTAATTCAACCAATAACAGTCAGATGAATTCTTCTTCATTGATATCTTATTTGAGGCTCGGATATGGTACGAATTACTTTGCTAATGATTTCACCACACCTATCAGGTATGGTGTGAATTTGTCCGTTTGTCAAGGTCTCTGCTCAACCAACTGTTCTTGCTTTGGGGTTTTCCATGGAAACTCATCTGGTTCTTGTTATCAGCTTGAGAATGTATTGGGATCATTTATTTTGAGCAGCTCAACTGATAATGATCGCTTAGGCTATCTTAAAACTCTTTCTGGACCTCCTCCACCAAACTTTGGCAGTAATAATGATTTTACTGCTCAATCATCAAGATTTCCTGTCGTAGCTTTAGTGCTTTTACCGTTTACAGGGGTTTTCCTGTTGGTTTCATTTGGTTTCTTTTGGTGGAGAAGATCTAGAGTCTCCACATCAGAAAAGGCGAAATTCAGTCTCCAAAGATCCCATTCTTCTGGGGATCGGGACACCTTTTCAATTATGGGGTTGCCAATGAGATTTACATATGAAGAGCTTGCGGCAGCTACTGATAATTTCAAGACCAAGATTGGGTCAGGTGGTTTTGGTATTGTATATAAGGGAACTCTATCCGATGGGACTCCAGTGGCAGTCAAAAAGATCACTAACTTGGGACTTCAAGGAAAAAGGGACTTTTGCACTGAGATCGCAATAATAGGAAATATTCACCATGTCAATTTGGTGAAGTTGAAAGGATTTTGTGCACAAGGGAGAGAACGGCTGTTGGTTTATGAATATATGAATCGTGGTTCCCTAGATTGTACCATTTTTGGTACTGGTCCAGTCTTAGAATGGCAAGAAAGGGTCGACATAGCACTTGGGATAGCACGTGGGCTTGCATATTTGCATAGCGGATGCGAACAAAAGATTATCCATTGTGATGTAAAGCCAGAAAATATTCTCTTGCAAGATCAAAACCAGGCAAAAATCTCTGATTTCGGACTTTCAAAGCTTCTAAGTCCTGAACAATCCAGTCTATTCACTACCATGAGAGGGACACGTGGCTATCTTGCTCCTGAATGGCTTACTAGCTCTGCAATTTCCGATAAGACCGATGTTTATAGCTACGGAATGGTACTTCTTGAACTTGTGAGTGGAAGGAAAAATTGTTTGTTCCGAACACAAAGCCATAGCACTAGCGACGATAATAGTGGTGGTGGGCCCTCGTCAACTTCGTCCAGCCTAGGGTTTGTTTACTTCCCATTATATGCTTTGGATATGCACGAGGAGGGTCGGTACTTGCAACTTGTGGACCCGAGGCTAGAGGGTCGGGTGACTAGTGAAGAGGTGGAGAAGTTGGTTCGGGTAGCATTGTGCTGTGTTCATGAGGAGCCAGCACTTAGGCCTAGTATGGGCAGTATCGTAAGTATGTTGGAAGGTGAGATTCCTTTGTGTCGGCCAAGTATGGGATCTTTGAACTTTTTGCGATTTTATGGCCGTCGATTTGCTGAGTCTTCCATGATTGAAGGAAACAGTGAGCAAAATAGTGTGATTTTATATCCGCAAGGAAATACTTCTCGGTCGAGCTCAAATAGGGGATCCAACACTTATTTTTCGTATATTTCATCACATCAAATCTCAGGTCCAAGGTAGTGTTGAATATGTGAAGTTTTTATAGCCAGTCCACAATTTATTGTGGACGATTACGCACAAATGAACATATGTAGCTTTTATCTATTGTCCATTGCATAATATTAATTTCAGTGTGCTTCTTCAAATTTGTTGCAAATGCTAAGTTGGCCTTCGTCGTGGTTTATCTTGAGATTTATTTTAATATTTGTAGATATTTATGTTAGTTAGATGCTGTTGGTTTTGCTGAAACTAATGTATTTGCTAGCTGAGTAGACTCTTTTTCTTGAATTAACATTTTCAATGTGACTTTTTTTGTGAAGGTCTTGACGTGATGGTCAAACGCTCACTTGTTGAACGCTTGGTCATGTGTTCAAGTCAAGGCGGAAAGGGTATGACTTGTTCAATCTTTCGACTTTTTTATTGTGATTTTTTTTATGAAATAGAAGGAAGACTAACTTGTAAAAAGGGTATACTAACTTAGTAATAAGAGACGAATGTGCAGAAACTGCTAGACATGGGTTTAGACTTTAGATTATTCAAGACCTGTCCAACTAACATGTTCTTGTAATAAGAGATGAATGTGCAGAAACTGCTAGACATGGGTTTAGATTATTCAAAACCTGTCCTACTAACGTGTTCTTGGTGATCTTGCAATAATGTGTAATTATTTATTCTGGCTGCTGGTGTGTGTCAATGTCTCAATATTTAAATAGGCATTGCCGAACCTTGATTACCTAATACAGGTATAATTTCGATTAAAAGAATAGGTGATGCCCAAGTTTCTCTGTTTACCTGTCAAGTTGTTGACAACTTGGTTTCTTCCCACATTAATTTTTCATATAGAATATTCTTACTTTGCAAGCATTTGCTTAGTTACATACATACTAATACCGGTTTCAAAATAATAGATTATTATTATTTTTATATGTTTTAAAATTAAAAATATATTTTTATTTTAGTATGAAATTAGGTTATTCCTAATTTATCTTTATTTATTATTATTTTTTTGGCGGAAACATTAAATTGTTATCTTATTATAAATATTTTATAGATAAAATTTCACACCTATCTTTTAAAAAAAATTGATATGAAAATATAGTTCTTTTATGTAAAAATTTGGTTAGGGATTAAGCCTATCCCCTTCTTTATTAAAATATAAAAAATTAAAAATAAAATGGAAGTTAAATATAATTGTTCCAAAGGACTTTTGGTCCAATTGTACCCGGGCCGTGTCTCCATATAAGAGGTTAGGAGTTCAAACCCGAGTGTGTTCGTGAGTGTATTTCAATATTACTTACTTAACAATATATATATATATATATATATATATAATTGCACCAAAAGACAAGATCACTGGAAAGTGAGAACTTCGAAAGCAGCCCAGTTACGATGGAACGTCCACGGCAGAGCTCTTAAAAGAGCTTCTACATGCAAAACGGAACATCCCTTCCATAGATTTGTGTTGTGTAACTGCAAAGAACATCATTGATATTGCGAAGAAAAGTACGGGTGTTAATTTTTTTTTTTTCTATATTTCAT
The DNA here is from genome assembly GCA_032359685.1 of Pittosporum tobira. Taxonomy (NCBI): domain Eukaryota; kingdom Viridiplantae; phylum Streptophyta; class Magnoliopsida; order Apiales; family Pittosporaceae; genus Pittosporum; species Pittosporum tobira. The sequence continues at coordinate 16,627 of JAUMHB010097465.1, forward strand.
CCTCGACTTAATTTAAAAAAAAAATAAAAAAATAAAAAAAAAAAATAAAAAATTTGGTACTTTTAGTCACTTTAAACTAACTTCAATAACTTGGTGCTTTTCTTCTAGTGCTATTTATTAAAGAGACAATAACATAGTTAATCAGATGCCATAATGTATATGGAAGATTGATCCAAGTGCATGTATTTCGTGGCAAGCATAATATAAGCAACTGCAATTATTAGACAAACACTTCTTCACATGGACCAGATAAGAATAGAGTAAATATTTCATTAATAAAGAAATCAAATGTAATTAGAGATAATATATACAAGATGCAGAGGCCTCCATAAAAAAAGGGTTCTTATTGGATAAAAGAAAAGTATAAAGATTACGGAAAAATAGGAAAGAGATATAAAATTGGAAGTATGAAGTAGAGTATTTTATAGCATAGGAAAGAGGCTTGGATTTATCTTTAGGGTTTTGAATTTTGAATAAGTGTGAGTGTGAACCTCCGCGAAATATGAAATCAAAGATTCATGATGTCTTCAATTATGCAATTGCATATTTTAATCTACATGCAATTTGAAACATTTTTTTAATAGATCAGTGATACAACTAGGAGAGATTTGAGCGAATTGCGCTTTAATTTCTTCTAAAAAAAAAACTTATTCCTTTGCCTTCGGCAGAAGGGAAGGGGTGAAACTACAAGAACCACCCTATTCAAAATACGATACATTCAACTCGGATGAAATCGAATTACTCTATGGAAAAACAAGCCAAGTAGCAGCCCCTCATATTCATTTTGATTTAACGGTCGATCTTTATTTTATAATCCTACTTGGTTTGTCTATGATCATCTAGATCCGACTCAAATATGGATTTTATTGCATCGGGTCCAGATCAATTCCAAACTATCCGGTTCCAATTCATTTTTCAACTTTAGCTAAAACTTTCACTTTATTTTTTTCTTGCTCTATTAATTCAAGTTCTCTCTCTCTCTCTCTCTCTCTTTCATTTTTTTTTTTTTTTGGTTTCTCATATATCTTATTTTCTCACTCTTAAAAGTTAAAATTTTCACTCTCCCTCTCAAAATTAAACTTCTCTCTAAGCATTTCACTCTAATATATAAAAAAAAAAATTACTGTCTCTCTATACATGTTCACTTTCTTCCTTTAACGTTCTTACTTGATCTTTTCAAAAAGAATTATTTTATTTCTTTACATTTTTAACTTTACTTGTCTAATATATATAAAGAGATTTTTTTTTTATTTTTTATTTTTTGCACAAAAAATATATTTTTACAGTCGAAAAATGCATCAACCACACACTCAGATCGAGCAGTTGTCGACCCTTGACTTGTATATCTAGTTTATTGTTTAGCATTTTTCGTTTCTTTAAAGATTTCTCAGAAATTGCTTGGTGAATATTTGTCATCACTTAAAGTTGTGTTTTAGTCTTTAGATTTTTCTCTCGATATTATGCTGGAGTTTCTCATTTGCTTGAGGTTGAGGTTGAGTTCTTGGTTCCTTGCTCTTTGTTTCTTTGCGTCTCCTACAAAACAAAGAATATAGGGGGTGGTTCTTCGTTTATTGCCCCTCTAATGTTTAAATTGAAATTTTGATAGCAGGTATCTTAGTAGGTTATACTCAATGTAGCTAAACATGAGCTATAGTACACGATACGATAAAATTTTATTTAGTCACAAGTTCAAGAAATTTAATCTTTCTCTTGAGAGATTGTGCTCTCATTAAGACCTTATATTCTCATAGTAGTAAGGTTGTCAATGAAAGGGAGAAGGTGGTGAAAAATGGTGTACCTCCCTCCATCACCCTAGGGATATTTATAGGTGGAGATGAGGTTCTTTTGATCATTTTGTCTTTGAAGAATTTGGCGGATTTATAACAATGCCTTTTGTGATTGGTTTTAGAATATCTACGCTAGATAATTCTTTCAAATATGACATAATTATGCTACATGTCGCTCAAATAAGTTGATATTATTTTTTAGAACTAACATATGTCAACCAAACATGGTTATATGTTTCCTTCAAAAACAAAACATATATATTTTTTTAAAATTTTAAAATCATCGTTTTAAAAATATATCTTTAATTTAAAATGGAGGGAATGATATTTAGGCCCTACTTGACACAACTAGTTATAACAATTTATAACTTTTTCAAAAATAAGTTGTTATTTTTTAACCGCATAAGCTCCTCAGTCACAATTTTTTTTAGTGTAGACTGAAAATGCTGACCCAAACGATTTTTATGAAGTTTAGAATTCATATTTTCTCCATAATTCTCATTTATCATTTTTTTAGTAGGCTGTTACAATTGTTCAATTGTGTTTATAAAAATATTAATTAAAAATTATCTAAAATTTGAATTTCCCAAAAATTATGATAATAAAAATGGGACAAGTCAAAAATTATACTCCCTCTATTTTAAAATAATAGTATTTTTAGAAATATTTTTTTCCAAAATAATAATTATTTGTAGTTTTTTAGGAAAGTATAATAGATATTTTCTTATATTACCCTTAATTTTTTTATCTTCCCAATGAATTTTAATTTTTTAATTTCTTTTTTTCTTTTACTCATAATTTTTAATAAAAAATAAAATTAAAATTAAACACTAATATTTATTATTAATTTAAATATATATGCATTGACCTAAAATAATTATTAATATAAAAAAATAAATTACTTTTAAAGACTTTGTATTATTGAGTCCATGAAAGTAAGAAATCTGGAAAACTAGAAACGTCCCCTCGGAATGTGATCTAGTGCAAACACAAAGATTATTAATACACACACCAACCAATAAAAGTACGCCTCGTAAGCAAACTTAGTTGTAACGACATCGTTTTATCCTCGTGTAAATATCTTATTGGCTAAATGGTGTAACATTTCGCACTTTAATCCTCTCTCCTCGAAAAATATATAAAATTGATGACTTCAAAAAGAAGACCGAAGAACAAGAAGACGACTCTGGAAGACGAGAGCTGCCATGGCGTACGTCGAGAGAGGTATCCTCTATCCAATTGCTTCTCTTGTTTTTATTAATTCCGCAATTTGGTTGATTATCTGGGGTTTGTTATGTATGAATTTAGGAGAGAATGGGCTTTATTTGTCGTTCCTAAATATTTCCAGATCTTGAGCTTGATGTATAAATTTACATGCTTTAATCGCTTTCCAATTGATTTTTGTTGTTATGATCGAAAGATGGTTTCATGTATTAACCTCATATATGTGTCATCTGTATGCTAAAGATTATATACCATCCGTCCCATAAACTGGGTCTTATTTGAATATTTTGGAAATATTAAGGATATATTTTTTTCTAGGATTATCCCCAAAATAATGAATATTTGGATTAGCGGTGGTATTGCAATGATAAACTTGAGGATATCTGTCAGCAAATCAAAAACAGCACAATTTTTCTGGAACAATTTCTTCTGTGAAATATGACTCCCTTTGTGAGCAGACTGATTATATTGAAGAAATCTGCATGTTATTACCTAAATCATACTTTCTCTGTTCCAAAATATAAGAGTATTTTATGAAAATGTAAAAATTATGAATAATATTTATCTATTTGTCAAACATTGCTATACCTCACCATATATGTATTATGCACATGGTTTTTTATTCATTTCTGGACATGTTTTAATTTACGTAGTTTAGAAAAATTTGTATAAGAGCAAAATAAGTTTCAATAATTGCATACAAATGTTATGTCTTGGAGATATTTTTGATATGTCTAGAGAGATTTTAGGAACACTTTAAGAAGATATAGTGTCAGGAAGGGATGGCAGAAGAAAAACTCAAATTTTCAATTAAGAGTCAATCTAAAAGTCATTTTGCTCTTCTATTTTCGAACAAAATAAAAACCCATTTTGCTCTTATATTTTGGAATGGGGGGAGTATTTATTAAGGAACATAGAGCTCAGTGTGATCATTAATAGGTTGATTCAAGTTTTAGAAATCTTCTCTGATGATGTGAAGCTTGTTTGGATGAACCCAATGAAGGAATGAGATTTTTCTTAATCTTCCCCAGTGAGGCTAACTTCTGCAGCTATCTAACTACAATTCTTCCAACAATAATTATAGTTAGTGGAGTGAATGTTTATCCCTTGAAAGAAGAGCACTAAGGGCTCATACTTCAGTTACCTTTCTGTAACTTTCTGGAGTAACAGTTCAAGTGATGGGTAAACAAATGATTGCATATTTGCATGGATGAATAGGTTTGCTTTGAGGGAAACTTTATGCCTCTCGTAACACAATAAGTGCTTGAATATAATTCTTCATATTAGTCTAAAGTGATTACAAATTTATAGAATCAGTGGCGGAACCAGACCTTTTCAGATGGGGGGACTCAACAATTCTCTGACAAAGACCGGTAATTTTTGTAAGCGACAGCGTTACTCTGACGTTATATTAATGAGAAAGGAGGCGACCTATTTTGACCTTTATATAACTTTAGGGTACGTATTTTGACTATTTTATAAATTAGAGTTATCATCTTCATTTTAAAAAATCTTTTTTAGGGCTCTGCCGATGAAGTCTTAGCCTGATGTTTAAGACTCTTCTCTCTTGTGACCTTTGTTATTTGTGTTATTCTCACCCAGTAGAATGCGAGTTTAGTAGTTTATTGATACTGTATTGAGGGATTATTGATGTCCGTTATGAAATCCGTTTGTGCTTTGTTATGATATCCCTTCAAAGTGGGGGCTGGAAATTAAAATATTTTTGTAGGGAATGTGTTGTCAGTTGTGTTAAAAGTTTGGACGGACAATGGTTCCACCGCTCGCTTATGTAGCTCTATACCTGCTGAAAATTCTGAAACAAAACAATCTAGCATAATTAGGAATGCTAATAATTTCAGGTTTCTTTCAGTTAGAAGACTTGTTCAATTAATTCTGATTATAAAACTACTCCCCGACTTATTCAAGATTCTCCAGCTCCTGCCTAGTTTTAACTTGAGAGCTACTGGAGCCAATGTTCAAACCTTACCGCTATTATTTTTTATTATTCTGATGAAGAAAACGAATGAGAAAACAACCTTCTATTGCGTTTTGCTTTGAGAAACTCCAGATGTGAGTTTCAATCCAGGCTTTGATCTCTGTGGGTAGAGTTGATGCCCTTATCAGCTCATAACCTTTTGAGTGGTTTTAACTTGTGCTGTTCTTGATTGCGAAATAACTGCAATAGATGTTTAAGTTTCTGCTTCTGTCCTGGTAATAGAAAAATCAAGGTTTTGGTACCTTCTTTAGTGGTTCATATAGTGCCATAGCGATATGATAAGCATAATTCATTGCGTGTTATTTTCTATTCCCTCAGGTGTTGTGAAATCCAAGCCGTCAATATGGCGTATAAGAACAATCACTAATTTCTTTTGGGCGATTGTCAACTTCATTGGCGTGTTCTTTGCAACAATGTTCTCGGTAATTTTTGCAGTTTCATTTTTAGCATCTCCGTAATAACTTTTAACATATATAAAAACTTACGTTCTGTTTTTTTAATCTGTTAGATGGAAAAGACAGATGCTTATAAAAAAGGTTCAGGTGCAAGCAAGAAATGGGATGGTGGGGGTCCTGGGGGCCCCGGTGGTCCATATGGTGGTGGTCCACGTGGACCACCTCGCGGATTGGACAACGTTAGGGGGATTGACCATAGTAAGTTACTCATTTCCTTATAGTCTGTTAGTATTTGTTTCGTACCCGCTGCATTCCAAATTAGAGATATCTTAAAAAAACAAAAGGACGGTTCCTAAAAAATAAATGTTCGATTACAATTTTCACATAAAAGTGTACGGTTTATAAAACATTTTTTTTTAGATATGGTGTAAATTTTCACATAAAAGTGTACGGTTTATAATGAAATGATAAATTAGGAATATCACGGTGTTTCATGGTACTAAATAGAAATCTATCCCTAATTTTGGAACGTACCAAAAAGGAATAATCATCTCTAATTTTGGAATGGAGGTGGTATATAACATGGACTACATTTCTTTTCTTTGATCTTAAGTTTTAAGCTCTTTGCTAACCGAAAAAGGTATTAACTTATTTTCTTATCTCCAGGTTCTCTTCCGGCGTGTGGCTCCTGCTGCGGTTAAAGGTCAAGAATAATATGCAATTTAACACATGCTTATTCTGGATCAATTTGCTTGTTGAAATTGTGGAATATATCTGATTTTTGGGTGTCAGTAGACCCCTTTAAATGAATATATGTATCATGCACGTATAAATAGTTGTCACCCAATAAATTAAGAGGACCTTATCTTTTATTCCATGTTCTACATGATTTCCTTTGTGCATCTATATTTTTAAACTAAATATCCTCTTGGACCTCTACGGTGATTGCTTTTGACGTTTCTTACGGATGGCTGTATTAGTTCTATTCATATCTGCCAATGCTGGAAGGGCAAAATAATTTTGTTCTCAGACCAGCTTTGGAAATAAATGCATGCTGCAACTAAATTTAAACTTCCTGCAGTTCAAGCTGTGAGTACTAGGAACTGTTTCTGTTTCTGCTTTTGTTTTGTTTTGTTTTTTTTTTTTTTCTTTTTGGTGTTGGAGGTCATAAATCATAATAGACCACAACTTCTATTAGAACTATTACCAGCGACATCAACAGAGATTAGCACGTAAGTTTCATAGGAAGGTTCATTACAAATATTAATAATAAAGTTACAACAAGTTTATCCGCAACTTTATTTCGTTCTCGAATGTCGTGCATAAGCTTAGGTATTAAAAGAATTCCGAAGAAGAGTTCTGCAATCCATAATTAAAATTTTCATCTGGATGGTGAAGAGGATCCTCATTGTTGGTAAGGTTCAAACCAATAAAAGAGTCAGTTTCCACTTCTACAAACTGCAAACACCTGTCCCAAGATCAAGTTAGACTCCTCCTAAATAACCCAATGCTCCTCCTAAATAACCCAATCCTCCCAGAAAATCAACATATCCACGTTCCAAAGTTATCCCAAATCACCCCTCCAATGGCAACTGAAGAAGGGACTTATTTGCACTAGCATTTGTATTAAGCTTCATCCGATTTGAAGGGAAGGAACTTCCAAAATACCATTTTTGTTAAGGCATTTCTGCTCAGTTTAGAATCTATAACAAAAGCTAATTGGATATCATTAACAAAAAGAGTTCTGTCTATAACTTTATTTTATTTTTTATTTTTTTCTTTCATTCCTTCCAAATATGCCACAGTAGCAATGAAAAGGTTAGACCAATTGGGCAAAAATATATCACAAGGCCCTTTATGGTTTATCAGATTGGATTTAGCCGAGAGAGGCATATTAAAGAATTGGGCCTGAGCATATTAAATACACTTACTAGCCCACACAATTTCTTTAGGCTAAATGTCTTAAGGCTCGGTTACCGTTAGTTAAAATTCTTTGTTTCATAAGCCGAAAAAATGATTTAATTTAAGAATAAATTTCATTTAACCACATGTGATTTTGACCGATTTTTAGATGATTATTTATTATTTAAAAATCGACATTTAAACACTCGTAGTTATGAAATTAAGTGTAAATATTAATTTTTCGCTAATGTCGTTAGTTTATCTACAAAATGTCATAATTAACCTTTTAATATATGTGAAACCAAGAACAATTCGAATTTTTTACTTGGCTTAAGAATTGATTTTGAGAAGCTCCACGCTCCTTGAAGTGAATGCATGTCACACACAATCTAAGAGGATGGAAAAAGTAATAGTTACAGTTAACATCAAAACCACTAGTATTTAAGTGTTGATTTTTAAAAGATAAGTAGTTATCTGCAAATTGGTCAAAACCACATATGGTTAAATGAAATTTATTTTAAGTTAGAAATGAGCTTAAACTTAATGTTACTAGCCTAAGCGTCCGGCGTTGCTCGGGTTAAATGCAATTTTTTAATATATTACTCCATCCGTTCTAAAAAAAAAGACTAAATCACATAATATACGCAAATTAAGAAACATTACTTTTAAAGTAAGAGAATCATTTTACACCACATAAAATTTGTTTTTTCTAATAAAACTATTATTATTTAAATATACACCACATATTTTTCTTGATTTACGTGATTGTTCTTTCAAATTTGGACAACAAAAAATATGTTATTTGGGACAGATGGAGAATTTACGATACTTTCTTACATTTTTTTGTAAAATGTTTAACGTTTTCTTGGTTCGATTCAATTTTTTTAACATTTTGTTCATAGTAAATAATTTTTTTAATGTATTTTTTTTGTAGTTCTTCACGCTTTATTTGGTAATTTATTTGTTTATGATACATTTAATATTATTTTGTCCATGTCTACTTAAATACGGAGTATGTAAAATAGCTACAAACTGATGCATATAAAATTATATTTATTGTTATTTATGTTATGTAATTCTCCAACCTCTAATGATTAAATCATAAGTTTTGATAATTAATCTTAAAAAAATCTAAATTTACATAATATTTAACCCGTGTTACATATCTAATATCTTTGTATTCGAGTTAACTTGATAAATAAAAAAAAAAACGTTGGATTCATACCAATGAATTTAGTGTTTGTATCTAAATTTAAAATTTAAAATTTTTAAAATTGAGAGATAATCCCATTCTAAGGTTCAATTACTCTGGAAGATATGGAGAGGTTTATCAATGGCGAAAGACAGGGGATGTTTTGAGATGAACCAAAACCGGGAGAAGAGATTCGGTATTTGTCTATAATATTGACTGATTGATGCTCTTTAATTTGGGCTTCATCTCGACAACAAACACCAGCAAGTTTTAAAGTGGAAGCTGGCCTTTGAGAAATGATAATTTAGTGATCGATCCCTATCATTGAAGAGATGGTGACCACAATCTAAGAGTGGTTCTTAATAATGAATTATTGTCACTCGCTGTGCCTATGATCTAATCAGTGGTCGATCCATTACAAGTTCATGAAATCTATCAGTAGGGTTATTTTAAAATTAGGTTCGTTTTAAATGCAATGTGATTTGACCATTTTTTACTCCATCCGTTCTAAATTTACACACACACACACACACACACATACACACATACACACACATGCGTTTTATTGTAATTTATTTAAAAATCTTAGAATTTAAATTAGAATTGAATTTAATTTATTTTGATTAATGTTAAAGTCGACTTTGTAAACTACATAATATAAAATATTACTATGACAAATTTTGAAATTTTAAAGATTTAACAAACATAAATTATAATTCAAATATTAGGATTTCACAAACCTAATTTGATATAACTCAAAAGTATCTAATTTTGAATTGATGACGTGTTCCTTTGTATATGTAAATTCTATTTGTATCATAAATAGATAGATATTGTCAGCTAGTATTGGAAATATATTTGTAAAAATAAAAACACATACCAAAAATTGTGGTTTAAAAATATATTTTTTAAATTTTGAAACGAAACGAAGGAATGAGATGTTACCTAATAACTAAAAGTTTTTCTGGATCTCTCAGTTCACACAGTTTAAGTAAATGATAATGAAACTTAACAGAATACCAATCCTAATAATACACCTAACCATGCATAAATTAATACCAAAAGGTTTAGGTTAGGCCATTTCACAAGGCGGTAACTGTTGTTTTCAGCAATATCTCCTGCCCGATTATCATGCAGAGTATTAGGCTTAGCCTATTACTGTTGGCAGACCTGAACTAAAGCAATCAGGACCTAACCGATTTTTTTTTTTTTGGCAATTATGACCTAACCTAATTCTTTTGGTATTAATTAAGTTAGGCATGGCTATGGTAGCAGGTATATTATTGGGATTGGTCTTATGTTAAGTTTCATTATCATTTTACTTAAACCGAGTGAACTGAGATCCAGAAAAACTTTTAGTCGAATTATTTATTTTTGGAGCGTCTTAAATTCTGTGTGACAGACACTCAAAAAATTAGGATATTTAAATTAGTATAAAGAGAGTATAACGTGATTTTAGCAGTTAATAATATAGGATAAATGTAATAGGACTAAAAATATAACAAATAATACTCCCTCCATTCCTAACTGTCTTTTTAGAGAAAAAAATAAGTGTTTTAATTTAATTGTAATTTTTACATTTTAATGTAAAGTCAAAGTATAGTTTTCTTAGTTTCATTATCTTTTATCTTTTCAATAAGTTTTTCTCAAATATTTTTTTTTTTAATTTCTCTTTCTTTATTTTTTAAAATATTTTACTTAAACCAATAAAAAAATAATTAATTTTCTTAATTCATGTGGGTATCTATAAAAAAACAGATATTTAGAAATGGAGGAAGTAGTAGTTAACAGCATAGGGTAAATGTAATTAGCTGCAAGTCCGTTTGGTTATGTAGTCAAACCCAAGGCTGTTTGATTGCATCTTACAAGTTCAATTATAGTAGGAGACTTATAAAATAGTAGTAGTGATATAAGGGACGGTAAAAATCAGTGAAATGATTGTCTAGCTAGTCCGTCGTCGTTCTTTCATCTTTTCAATCTCCATTATATATTTTGAAAATTAAACTGAGTTTAAATTTATTTTTATTTTAAATTTGATAAATTTTATGATCTAATTTTAAATAAATTCAAATATTCGACTCGATTACATTCTTATTTTTAGCGTTCGATTAATTACATGAGATAATTTGTCTAAGCTTATCAAATCATAAAGAATCATTAAAAGTCGTAACACAAATAAATCATGTCCCAACACAATAAAATATCACAACTCCTATTATAATCAGGGAATACGATAACTTGTACGAGAGAGCCACCTTTCCCCTCTTTCTTGGAGAGATTTTGTGTAAAACAAAGCACGAGGTATTACTTCAAGTGTGTGAACATCCATAAAAGCATTTAGCGACTCAAATTTATTAGGAGGACCCAATTCAATTGCTCTACAAAGCACTGACGAATTCAACGAAGGAATCACCTAATTCACTGCAAGAATTGAAGAGTTCAACAATAAAATCATTTACGACTGACACAAAACCGTTGTAAACTATTTCGTTGTAAAATGAGAAGTGTATACTTTGAAATTTTAGACTATAAACTAACATAAACTCTTAATATATTAGTATTATATTTTAATTTTTTTTCTTAGAGTTTAAAATTTTAAGAATGTATTAATAATTGAGGTAATTGTTAGAGCTCATTTCAAAATCTGGTCTCATAGACCAAATTTTTGTATGGCTTGAAGAACACATTGAATTAGGGTTCTAGAAGGCGATTGACTACGATACTTAGAAAATTCTTCCTGTATCTTTTTGAATAATTTTGGAGATGTGTTCCAAAAGACATTAGTATAAAGGTAGAAGACCTCAAAAATGAGTCAATATAATCGAAATTATCTAAAAGGTTCTCTAACTTAACTTGGCAAACAAGTTAGGACGAAATCCCTATAAACCTTACTTTTGTATGATTTAGTATGTCACTTTGAACCTTTAAAATTATTTTTAGTTGTTATTTTTTATTCCTCTTGCTGTTATTTACTTAGTCATTAGATGGAGAAAAATATGAGAAACAACTTTGTTCCCGAAATGGATCTACATCGTATGCATTACTGAACTGGATGAATAGTAGACATTGAGAATGACTTCACATCCCTTGTAGGGCTTTGAGGTTCGGAACTTTTTGCAAGTAACTCTAAGAAGATTTGTTTTAAAGGCAGGCAATTAAGACTCCAACAAAATATTGACATCAACAATTACTACTAGAAGGAGGGTGAGGGAGGGTGAGGGTCATTCGTCAAACTTAAAGCTAGAAAAATTATCAACCAAGCAAATTTCGAACTAGATGGACCCACTCACTGTTATAGAAAACATCTCCAAGGAGATAACGTCTCCTCCTTGTCGTATTCCCATAGCGCCTGAAGGTTTGACCCCTTGTCGTATTTCCATTGGGCCTCCTCCTTTTCACCTCCACTCTAAAACTTGGATTCATTCTCATCAAAATCAGGCTAGGCCTTGTAGACCTAACCCAGGGTCGAGCCCCAAAGAGCATACTAAATCCTGCTAGGGTTCCAGAAGGCGTCTGCTCAAAATATTTAGGAAGAACCTTTGGAGACGTATAGGGCCAATCAGGGTAGAAGACTTTAAAAATGAGTCAATCTTATCGTAATTATTTAAGGGTTCCCTTATTCGATAAAAAAATCATACTCACTTTGTTCTGAAAAAAATTATTGATAACTTACCATTTTTTCTTATAAATTGCTTGAGTATTAGTTTTTCTTTTCAAAACAAAAGAGTACTTCATGTATGGTTCAATAAGTCATTTAAAAACCCAAAATTTTTTTGTCGTTGCTATTTCTACTTCTCGTACAATTACTTACTTTGGCATAGGAGGAGATAAAATACGAGAAACATCTTTGTTTTTTTTTACATGTAACCCTAAGAGAATACTATTTCAAAAGCGACGATTAAAGCTTTGACATCACCAATAATGTTGCTAATCTACAAGGGACAGGTCTATATAAGATCATTCCCTCATGGCTAAATTATCGAAGGAATCATATGGGATGCACTCCTGCTAATTGCCATCATAATACCTTGTAGATTACGAGATCAACGATCGACTGATGTCGTAGAGGTTGTTTATCTTATATCAGCACAATAACTTAGGCAGCCAATTTCCCACCTCTAAAAATCATTTAATTACGTAGTGAACTAACTCACGTATCGGACTACGTACTCTTAAGACTTGCATTCACCAATAACAACGGATATTAATTGGCCATGATACTTGTGAAGATCTCTGTGTAAACATCACATAAGATATGTTAAATTATAATTGTAGTTTAAATTTATTAAAATAAAAAATTTATGTTAAATTTAAATTATAAACTTAAAATTTTAATTGAATATATTTGGCTGATCAGGATTCAGTGCAAGTGTACACCAATAAAATTATAATATAAAAGATATCGATCATACGAGGAATTATAATTTACTAACTATTTACCAATTAGATAATTCTTTACTAATTTAACCAATTAATAAATATTTGATTTTTATATAATTAAACTAATTACAAAACTAAATTAGGGTTTTAACCAATAATAAGAAAGCGTACTAAGATTTTGACTTCATTTACCCATTCATAATCAGATCAAGTGGTTTATCATGCAAGTTATGGACTTTATTCTGTTGTGATAGTATAATTTTCCTAAATTAGTTGCTACTCTATCTCTAGTTATAGCCACTCTACTTCAATTATTAACCCCACAGTCTCCATACAAAATTTAAATAATATGAAGAGCTTAAGTTTTATGAAAATTCCCGGATTCACTAACCATTACAACTCATTTAGATATAGTTACTACCGAAACTACACAAACAACCTAACTATCTCTAGCTAAATTTAATTTGTGGTTATATTTCA
>JAUMHB010097477.1:0-10527 GCA_032359685.1 Pittosporum tobira
TGTCGAACACCAATAATTTTATTTAGTACCTCAAAACATCATATTTATAAAGTTAAAATATTGGGTTCTTACATATATAACATAAGTCACCTAAAATTCAATCCGATTTAAACTATTTTTCAATGGATATTTAGTCACTTTTTGGATGGATTACCCTTAACTTAGGCCCTGTACGTATACTCAAAGTGGATATTATTGTAATTTCAATTTAATATGAGAAATTGTTCCGTAAGTTATTAGAGAGGTTAATTAATGTAATTAATGAAAATTAATCCATTTTAGTGAAAAAATTAATTCTCTAAAACTGCTTCATGTCCTTTTTCATCTCCCATTCAATATCTCGTATTCATTTTTCTGATTCATCCCCTTTGTTTTCTATTGCAACTCTTTACCTTTCATTCTCTCAACTCCTTTCTTTTCATCGGATCTCCCTCATCAATTATCTCATTGTCCATCTCTTTTTATCTATTATCGGATACTTTACTCGTAGCTAGATCTGCTTCCTATGCTACTACATACATATTTACGATTTGTTAGTGATTTGACCATTTCGATTGGTGTAAGTAATTTTCAGTTTCACCATTTCCTTCCGAAATTGTGAATTCTTGATTGAAGAGTCGAACATGGCTCATATATGAATATCCAAATTTAAAATTCAAACACCCAATTGGACGATGATTTTAATTATTTTAATCAGTTTATGTGACCTTTTGATGTAACATTTTTCTTCAGTCTTAAGTTTATGGTCAATTTCTTCCAAAATTCGTGATACATAATTGAAAATTCTCGATTGAGGAGTCGAACACGGCTCATATTTGAATGTCCAAAGCAAAATTCGAGCACTTAGTTAAATGAAGATTTTAATTAATTTAATCAATTTATGTGACCTTTTAATGTAACATTCTTATTCGGTCTCAAATTTACAATTGAATCAACCTGCGATTTTCTTAATTTTGTCATCTAAATTTATAGTATTGTTTGGTAAAAACTAGATTGCTAATTTATATATTAAATTATTTGGGTTTGATGTTATTGAAATCATGAAAAGGAGTACTTGAAGATTTTATAGGTTAATGACTACTAGAGTTGCATAACCGTAGTGTAGAGTATCAATAAAGTGGACACGAAAAAAAAAAAAAAAAGCTCAGTCTTGAGAGTTGGGGCCTAGCTTGCAAGAAAGACTTCGTTGTTTGGCTTGGCTACCTTTTGGAAATTCAGTTCACTCGGTGTGTGCTTTTTGTTATTAACTTTGCACGTGCTATTTTGAAAAAGAAAGAAAATTAGTGATTTAGTAGAGGGCTTAACACTGGTTCCCATGGCCGTTTATGGCATTTATGTGTGTGTGTGTGTGTGTGTGTGTGTGTGTGTTGACTCGTAACAGGTTTTGGGAACGTATAATAGACTATTATATTATAGAATATTCAGAAAGAAAACTAGAACAACTAGTAACAAGTTTTGTTGAAATATCAATCGATTAACAAACAAATATCCTTTATACAAGCCTCACTAGGAGAATAGGAGACATTGATATATAATAATCATAATAATTCGATGGTGAAACATAAAAATAAGATTTAGAATATTTTAATACCACGTTTTTATTGGAATTAGTGATGGTGATTTTTTATATTGGAGTTGAACCAAGTTGGCTTGGTAAATAGCTGTACTATTTATAAGCCTATAATTATTTTGTAGGTTTCTTATTTTATTTTATTTTTTCAAAAATTTTGTAGGATGTTGTGTATATGTCATGTTTGTCACAACTTATTTGATTGATTTTTAACTTATTTTTCAAAATAAATTATTTTAATAATATTTCTTTTAATTTATTTATAAAAGTTATAAGTTGAGTACATCCTATTTGATAACACCGATGGGAAAAAAAATAATGGTCAATAACTGATTTTATTTTATTTCAGCTTATAACTTATATTGTAGTTAATAAATTTGTTTTAAGTAAATTTGAAATAAGTTGCTGCTGCAAACATGTTCTGTAATCAAGTACCCTTTTCTTGTACCGATGAAAGAAACTTTATGACATATTTCATAAATCACTCTGATTTCGTTGAGAGAACTAAACCACAATTTTAAAACTATGACAAACAATTAAACTTCTATTTTATATATAAGGGGAGAGAGTTTAAGAAATCATTTTGATAAAGTTTTCTCTCATTTATTCTTTATTTTTTTATGTGTTTAATTTTTTATATTAACTTTTTCTTATCTTTATTTACCATAATTATAGCTGTAAATAATTAATTATTTTTTTTTTCTTATCCCAATAACATTTATTTTCTTCTTGCACGCAAAGCCTGTGTGCTTTCTTGTGTGGTTTGAGTTAGGTATTGTGAGACCTGCATTTGACTTCATTTTCATTTTTAAGAAGTTAGATGAAAATATATGACTAACTTATTTTCAAAAATCTTATTACATACAGTATTTGTATATTTTTCAAATTTTGCATGCAAGTATGTTGGATAATTTCGTTAAGAGTCTATTTAAATTTTAATATCCGTGAAAAAATTCAATATCACGTATATTATGAGACTGGGGAGTACAATTGTGTAGCGTCATGACCTTATTCTTTGACTTTTAAAATTCTCTCTCTCTCTCTCTCTCTCTCTCTCTATCTCTCTCTCTCTCTCTCTCTCTATATATATATATATATGTTTAAAAAACATAAACATGGAAAAAAATTAAACATCGAAGATGCCTAATAATTTATTAAAAAATTTAAAATTGATATGAATTAATTTAATATAAATATTTTAATCATTATAAATCACGTTGATTTCAATATTTGATCAATCTATATTAATTTGAATATTAAAATTTCGTGAATTTATTTGAACAAGTCAATAATTACTTTAATGTCATTTGTAAGTTAGAACTGATATAGGGATTAGAGAGACAACCAATATAACCCTAATTATTACCTTGATGGTTATAAACTAAATTACACGATCGGATTTGTATATCCCTTGCACATAAAATCCAAAATAATGCTATTAAGATTTTTAAAAATACCAGAGTCCACAGATAATCCATCTGATGAAAAACTTAAACCACCATTAAAGCATTTTCCTATAAATACATATATTAACAACGTCCAATCGGGTAGTCATGGTATGAACCGTGGGCCTAGTCGTAGCAGAGGCTTGATTGCGGGCCAGTTGGTACTTTTCTTCCCCTCTTCTTCTAGGTAGTAAAATAAAAATAAATTAGATAATTTATTTTAATATTTTTAAAAATAAAATGATTATTATAGTTTTTTTGAAATATCAACAAAAAAAAAAAAATATTGCGATATTTGCATAAACGGAGGAGTATTTGATTCATATATATATATATATATATATATAGGACAGATAATTATATTCGAAATTAGAACGAGTATCTAGTTTTTGCCCTTGTTTAAGTTGATTTATCTTATTTTAACTAATTAAATGAATTATAAAGCATGGCTAACATATTTATTTACATTTATAATTAGAATTATGGTTAGGCTAACTTTTAGGTAAGTTGTTCATTAACTCCGGGAGTTTAGGGGCACTAACTAATTAGGCTTAACTTTTATAATAAACTTAAATTTTGTTTTGAACGTGGATGGCACTAGTCATTTTTTCTCACGTATAATGAAAAATCCAAGCTCTATGAAAGTCTATGTTGTTGACTTCTCACCAACCATTATGTTCACCCCATTTGAGCAATCAATTTTTTTTTTTTAAATTTATATGTAAATTAATTACATGATTAAGCAATGCTACAATAAATTAAAAAATAAAAATGAGGGTGATGTTAATTTTTTTTTTCATTTAGTTATTATTTTTCCATATTATATTTATTTAGCAACTACTTTTTTTTTTTTTTTAGACTTATTTAGAATGTACTTAAACATGTAATTTTATAATTTAATTAAAAACACGTCAGGAAATTATGTGCAATTACGTCATAGGCATGTACATATCATATAGCAAGTGTGAAAAATAACATACTAATGTGTCCGGTACACAATAATGGATTTTTCATTATTGCTAATTTTATTGCAGATGATTTTATCCCATTCTTAATTTATTACGGCCACTAAAGATTTTAAAATACGGTCCATAAAAATATTTAAAAAATAAATTTAGAATCTCACTATTAAAACCATTGATTCCTCATGTATGGGAGTGTGCTGTATTGTATGGATTCAGATGAAATTTAACATTTCACATTTTTGTGTCTCGACCCAAAGAAGAGTAATTCTTTCCTCCAACTAAAAATTTGGAAATCCTCTCACAATAATAACGAATTTTAAGATTATTTTTATTTGTGGATCTGTTCGACATGTTGGCAGTCTGGGAATACAAAAAATTTTTGTCATAAAAAATGAAAAATTATTTATAATTAACATAGAAAATGATGAAAAAATAGCAGTACCAATTAAAGCGGTGATAGTTTAGTAATTTATCAACTTGACAGCGTACCGGTGTAAGGACTTGTTTAGTACAAATTATTTTAGAATAGTTTATAATTTATTTGTTAATTATAATTTTTTTGAATTAAAAAAAATATTTATTAATTAAAATTTTAAAATAAATTAATAATACTATTATATTTAACTTTCAAAAAATTTTAAATTAGAATAGTCACCATCCATGTCTGGCCAACCGGCACACGGACACACAGTACTCTCCTACAATTACAACTGAGCAAGTCAGAGCGCAATAGATTTCTACTCTATGAAATTACTGCGCGAAGTCGTAATAATGACCGACAACTCATCCAAACGCGGCTTTAAATCCTTTAAATCTCACATTAAATAAACGGCAAAAGGAGAAATATTTAATACTCAAATAATTATCTTTTTAAATACATATATATAAAATAAAATAAAATAATTAATTATTATTTTATTAATTTTAGTAAAAATATATATATTCATTAGAGTAAAATTTATTAAAATAATAAAAAAATAATAAAATTAAAAAAATATGTCGCGACTTAAAAATAATAATTAAATTAAGACAGATAGTACATATTAATTAAATAATTAGTGATTAATTAACCCCTCTATCCCCCATTGTCATCAATTTCATTTTTCAATGCTCACATTCGCAGAATATTCGTCCTTTCAAATTTCTTAAATTTATTAGAAAATAGTTTAAAGAGACCTTTTTTCAAAAAGAAAAAGAAAAAGATATAGTATATACTATTATTATATATTATTTTTGCTCCAAATTTATAAATTTTTATTCTTTATAATATGTTAAAAAATAAAAACATATATTTATATTATATTATAATAAACTATTATGTTATTATGAATTATTTTTTTATTATAAATATAAATCAAAATTATGTACTGTATATTGAAAATATGAAATGTGTAATTTAATATTCATTTATAAAAATCATAATTTTTGTAAAATATTCATTAATTTTGAAAAGGAGGAAGATCAAAAATTTAATTAATTTAATAAAATATTTATTTTTCTTTTTAAAATAAATTAGCTTAATTTAAAAAGTTAAAATAGATGAATTTTACAGGAGTTAAATGCAATAGATTAGTGCTTAATTAATCCTCTTGACAGGCCCATTCATTCCCTCTCACTCTTTCTCTCTCTTCATCCTCCCCAAAATTTCATCCATATTTGCTGATGCCTTGTCTTGTATCAAAACCGTAGACTAAAATACACACACCCAGAGAGAGAAAGAGCTCAGATTCTTCGTCGAGGCGCTCCTTACTGTTCACCAAACGAGTTTTGCTTCCGTCCCAAAATATCTGGCCCAGTTCTTCATCGATTCGTTTTTAAAGGTTTTGATTTTTCTCCTTTTGTTTGAGTTTAATTATAAGTAATTTGTATGCTCAATAATCTATCAGATTTCTTTTTCATTACAAAAAAGTTTAAATCTTTTTTTTGCTCGATTAATTGTTGGAGAGATAAACAGGATCTGTTAATTCTGGAATCTTGTTTGAAATTTTGTAGTTTGAGTATTTTCAGTTTTCCGTATGATTTCTTAACTTTTCAGTGATTTGGGTGTTTTTCAGATATTTTAGTATAATTTCTTGTTATTTTTCTTTTATTTGATTATGTTTTATTCGAAGATTTTGGTTTATGAGCTAAAGAATGCACATAGCGTTTACTATTCCGTTGTTTTCTTTTTGAATCAAAATATATGTATAAGTTTGTTAATGTAAGGAGATATAGATGTTTTTCGATGCTTGCATTGTTGATTTAATGTAGACATTTTGAATTGCTTTATTTCAGGTCCACATCTAATGTTTTTATCCTTCAAGTTTGATGTTATTTAGCGAAAAGTTTTATTTTTTCCTGATGTTTGACTTGATTCTTTGTTTGTATTGGTTGTTACTGTAGATGAGAATCAATAGCTCATAATCAGTGATTATATTGTGAAGAAAGCTGTGTTCTGGGTAAGATTTCTCATGGTTTTCAGCTATTCAGCTTTCTAGTTAAGGCTAGAATTATATTGGTTAATGCAGAGTGTGTAACTGGAGTAGTTTACAAATACCAGTTCTTGGAAGTGGGGAAAACTTAATTGCTGGTTATCTATTCTTGCAATTATTATTTTGCTGTGGAAGAAATACATGAGTTTTGGCTATTGAAAAATAAATTTATTGGTACAACATCAATAAGCTTTCTACTAAAAATGCTTAAAGGGGAACAGATAATTGTGATCGAGTGGAATCAAATATTGATATTTGGGTTTAATTTAAGAAAGTCAGGCTTTATAAAAAATTTACTCATAGCAAGGCATCACATACATGTGATGCCTAATAATTTTAGGCTCTCAAATGGTACAACCTTGTGTTGCATACCAGAGTATCGGTGTGTATTAGATGCAGGAGGTTCTCATTAAGTCGGAAGGACTATAATTGATTATGGTTATCCTTTGGATAAATATCGCATGGAACAAATAGTTAGTATTATCCATCATCTCTTCAATTAAAAGCAGGATTCTTATCTTACAGAACATAAGGTGAAGTATTATACATCATCTCTTCAATTTCCTAATGCATGAAAAACATTTTAACCGGTTAAGCAAATGTTTTCTACAGAGTATATTAGTAAGGGCCCTAGTTTTTTGAATTTTTCCAATCTCATTTGGATGGTACGTATCAAGTCCATTTTAAACATTGATTATATTTTATTTTGCTTACTTGTTTCAGGTATCACTGACCAGAACTCTCACATAAGGAGGATCAAAACATTTCACTTTAAAGTCTGTTAGTCTTTGAAGTAGCCTTAATGCAAGGGCAAAGGAGTGCATGGGGTTCATTCAATGACACCGTTGATCTAAATCAGGAATCACTTTCCAGTAATACTAGTATGGATCATCCTACAGCTTGGAATAACTTACTAAATCCAGTGGATAGTCGTTTGTCACACAACGCTAGGAGTTTTAGCGGCTGGGACTTTGGTGAATCGAGCTCTAGTGCAAACTTGCGGGACCCAATATCTGGCGATGGTTTAAAAATGGAACATGGTTGGCCTTCTTCATACAGCACTTGTTCTCCGACTGAAACTCGATTAGAAGAACGGCAATTCGAATCATCTAATAACCTTTTCCATGACCAAGTTACTAATGGGCTTGGTGGCGGTCAGGTTATGTGGGGACCACCTGTAAATGTAAATTTGAACGATAGATATGCCGGAAACAATGACGAAGGTGGACTGGGTATCGGGACGGGTATATTTCCGAGTTTCTACAAGTCAGGTGGACTAGATTCTGAACGGGTCCCATCTTCCGGCGATGTCGGGACTTCTTCCGGGAATTCCGGTTGTTTTATGGAAAGTGATGATGGATCAGGTTCTTCTTTGGGAAATTGGGGATTATCTTGCAAGAGAAAGGCCCTTGAAGGTACATCTGCTCAGCCTTATCCAAGTGGGAATATAAGCTTCTTTCCCCAAGCTGATAACATTATTCCCCATACCACCCCTGCCCGTCATAATTCTTCTACAAGCTTGAATTTATCCACACCTGCAGTAGATTCTCCAGCTGTTATTCTTGAACAGCCAAATCCAAGATTAGGGCACAGTATGAGAGGAGTAGCTTCCGATGTGTTCCCTCCTCTAAATGTTACGGCGCCCGCAGAAGAGTCCACAAGAAACTTCGGGCCAAGAGTAAATCTCAATATTGGACATCCGGAATCCGTTCCGTTTAATTTACCATCAGCAGGAAATGCCGTAAGGCATTCTAGCTCTCGCTCTTCCCACCAGTCATCTCGATCTGTATCATTTAGTGATTCCTTTGAATTCGGTCCCACTGCTTTGATATCGAGCAATTCAAGCAATCATCCCTCAAGCCTTCCACATTTGATGCATGGCCCTGGTCCTGGTCCAGGTCTGACTAGAAATGTGCCTTTTCATTGGAACGGTGCTCTTAATTCAAGAACTGCCAGCTTATCAAGTGTTGGATTACGTGAGGAATCAAGCTTTAGAAGCACCATGAGAAACAATTTGGAGCATCCCATGTTTGGTCCAGTAAGCGAGACGAGGAATTTGGTACAAGACCCTACTAATTGGAGTTTAGCTACTGGGAGTTCAACCAATTCTAGTTCTCAAGCGGGCCCCAGTTCTAGTTCACGTAATTTTCCTACTGCCTGGTTACCTCACCACAATCAGCCAACACAAAATCATCAGCCCAGATTATCGGATTTTGCTCCGTGGACCCTATTTCCGCCGGGTGAATCTGAGGCTGGAGTTTCGAGAGGGCATTTTTCCCCATTTGCTTCAGGGCCTACTTCTTCTCCAGAAGAAACAGTGATGTCATCTGGAGGTAATAATAGCCAGAGTCATCGTCAACCATATCCAAGGTCTGCTGCTTTGTTGATGGAGCTACAAGGTGATGATATAAGTGGTTGGCGTTCTTTAGCTGCTGATATTGACGGGAGGCAGAGACTGGTATCCGAGGTTTGTGATCAATTATGGGATAATATATCATTTTATGGTGCCTATGATCTCTATTATCATGGAATTATCTATTTCATTTGCTTAAAATTGGAAATTATATACTAGGCTTGAACTTGGACATATTTTGTGGATGTTGGATTAGGTTAATAAACAAATGATTTTTAAAACTTATAAGGGATGCCTTTTATTGATTAGTTTGTAAATGTCGTGGAATAACTCGCAATTACTTGGAAATATAGAAGAACAGATGAAATAGAAGAACAATTTATTTCTCAGAAGCAGCTTTGGCCCTGGTCAAAAGATAACAAAGAAAGTACTCCCACCTTCCCTAAAAGAGTGAGGCAAATACATATTTTATGCATATTAAGCAAAGCAAGTTAAGAGGAGAGAGAATAAAATAAATTTCAAATTTATCCTTCTAGTTTAAATATAATGTTTGTGAAACCCCACCTCAATAATTTTGAGGGTAATACAGTACTAGTATCTTTATTTCTTGTCTCTATCTTTTGGTGTCGGAGGGAGTTTTTTCTTACTGATTGGTTATATTTAGTAACACGTGGACTATTTATTAACGCGGAGTAATCCATGTTTTATTTTCTTTTTTTGTAAATTTATTATGATTTACATTTTGATTTCTTTCTGAATATAATTTTAATGTGGCTTATTTACTAGTTATGTTCAAATGTGCTGCTTACTTGTTTCTATTTACTAGTACTAAATTGCTATTATGGAATAGGTTCCCTTCCCACCTTATTAGAAAATTATTGATGATAAACTGACAATTCTGAAACTTTCTCCGACTTTCTTATAACAGATTCGTCATGTTTTGAATGCCATGAGGAGGGGAGAGAACTTACGTGCTGAGGTCTGATTTTTTAATTTCTGCATTCATTTCATTATTTTTATTTACCTTCATATGCTGTGCTATCCTTAGAAACATATGGCAAAAAGTATCATAAGGTAACAAAGCCTGTTTGGATTCACTAATATTTTTCTCTTAATTGAATTAAACATATTATTGATAATTTGATTATTGAATCGACTCTTGAATTATAGATGTGGGAGATGGAAAGTAAGTTTGTAGCTATTATTTTGACACTATTTATATGCTATCAATAACTAAATATTACAGGTAGTGTCAAGTGTGTAAGATTAAATGTCTGTTTATTTATTGTAAGGTGTGATGCAGCTTCACCGAAAGTGGTTGCCAGTACATGCTCTAGCTTAAGCATGTAGACATGTAAAAACAATTTTCTGGTGAGACGCTCTATTAGGTAGCCCCCGGTGGGGACTTTGGACCTCATTGAAAATTTCTTTTTGCTTTTGCATTGTTGTTAAACATTGAATATTTATATCTTGTTTACTGAATTTAGACATTGAATTGAAATGACTACTATTATTTTTTTCACAACTTTTATATGTAAAACCATTCCATTCATATATTACTATATTTTTTTTTTATCTCCAGCACCCTCTCTCTCTCTCTCTCTCTCTCTCTCTCTCTCTCTCTCTCTCTCTCTCTCTCTCTCTCTGTCTCTCTCTCTCTCTCTCTCTCTCTCTCTCTCTCTCTCTCTCTCTCTCTCTCTCTCTCTCTCTCTCTCTCTCTCTC
>JAUMHB010097499.1:0-10526 GCA_032359685.1 Pittosporum tobira
TATTATTATTATTATTATTATTATTATTATTATTATTATTATGGCTATTATTGTTATTATTATTATTATTACCATCACTTTGATTATTATTATTATTACTCTCATTATTATTATTATTACCATTATTGTTATGATTATTATTATTAATTTCATTATTATTATCATTAATATTCCCATTAATATTAGTAATATTATTATTATTACTATTTTCAGAATGGTCAAATTACCAAAATGCCACTGATGACATATTTACCAAAATACCCTTCTATACACTTTACCAAAATACCCCTCTGCAGTAAATTACTAAATTGCCCTTGGGGCATATTTACCAAAATGCCACTCTAGCTTATTTACCAAAATGCCATTGTAGCACTATTTACTAAAATACCACTTCACTATTTACAAAAATGCCCTTGCTGCATTATTTTCAAAAATGCCATTGTGGTACTAATTACAAGATTGCTACTTGACCTTATTTACAACAATGCCATTGAGTTGGTAAGATTTATATAAAGCATGTTAAATCAAATTTTAAATTGGGAATTTAATTTTCTTAAATTAGAAAATATTATATTCAACGAAATTCTATTTTATTTAGATAATAAATTAGAATATTTAAGAAATATTTGATTTAAATATCATTGTGACATGTTTACACATTATATTTATTATTTTTAAACATTGTATAGTTTATATACGAGTGTTATTTCATTTTTATCCGAACTAGGATCCGATGAAGTATTTTAGGGTTAAGAACACCCCGGGATAAATACGAGGAATAAATTGGACAGAATGAGTCAAATGACAAATTGTCAAATAATGACAATTTTGCCCTTTGAAATTTTGTGTGCATTTATGTCATTTGTAATTTTGGGTTCCGGGATACTTATTATTATTTTGAGAGTGAGCGAGATATTTTAAAATAGCGATACTAACGTTAGACCATTATTATTATAGGAACGTACGTGAGTGATGAAAGAAAGTCAACGCTCACGAAACACGTCGCGTGGAAAACCTAGGAAGCTTTATTAAGGCAAGTTATTATTCTCCGTCTCTATGCATAAGATATTGTTCACTTATGCATGCAAGTACATTATTACCCACTTATGTATGAGTTATTGTTTCACTTATGCACGCCAGTTATTTCAGCTTTTAAATACATATGATTTAAATTCCAGTATACGTATTTGCCATAAATGTACAAATTAAATTACTTGTACATTAATTGATGTTCATGTTGAATTCTTGAATGATTATACATATCTATCATGTATAAGCATGCCCTATTGTTGAAACGTTTATTATTTTCACATGACTCATGATAATTGGAATTCGAATATTGAACATAAATTTAAAGACTGGTGTACTGGGATCCTACAAGGTTAACTCCTGTAGTTGTGATGTATATGACACGAATCGTTAAACTTGACTATGTGTCGAGGATGACAAAATGACTGTGTGTTGAAATGACTTAGTGTCGGGCAAAAATACCACCCAATTAATATTCAATTATTCAAAATATTACATGTTGAATGGCATGATATGACATTTACTCGTATATCTTGCATGCGTTGATGGAATTCATATTAACTCATGAATTCAAATATTAAAGTTTTAATGATTCAAAACTATACCGTCTTATCTTTTTGACTGGAAGGATCATTTTATTCAAAATAAAATAATTTCTTGCTGAGCATCTTTCGCTCATTCTTGCTATGTTTTATAAACCTTCTAGAACCGATCGAGCGAGGCGAATTCTCGAAGGGCAAAGGCAAGATAGAATACTATTACAATGTTTTCCGGATTGTTCTAGCTTAAAGGTTGTAATTGAACAATTGTGCGACTTTTGTTTGTACTTGTTACCCTATTATTGTAAGACTTTAACTTTTAATTAAGTTTTATGTTTTCGCTGTGTAAATTTATTCGTATGAGCGATCATTGTAAGATATAACAGGGCGAGTTGTCGAATGTTGGCAACTCAATATACTGATATGATATCTGACGACCAGATTTCCACGAGGATTCAGAGGTGGAAATTTGGGGGCGTCACAGTTTGGAAGTTGTCAAGTAAATTATTTATTTGGAAAAACATTTCAGAGAAGTGTTACCAAAATTCTAGTATAAATAGATGGAATGAGAAGAAAGATTTTACATGCCTTGCTCCATTCTCTTCATACTATATTGTGAGTGTTTTGAGAGTACTTCTAGAATATTGTTAAAATTATTTTTGCAAGAGAATTCAAGTGATAATACAAGGAGCTTTTAGGTAATACTTATTTTATTTTTTATTTTTGACGAAATAATTTTAAACCTATATTATACACTAGATACAAAACTTGCAAAGTACATTTATAAACCATTATGTAGGAGAAGTCTTCTTTGGAAGATTTATGTAAAGCTTCTACTTTTACGCTTCTGCAAATATTTTTCAAGTTGTTATAAACTTTAAATAAAGTTATTTTGAGATTATTCTTAAATCATACAAAATTATTTTATATTATAAATTTGTGTTTGAAAAACTCGTGAAACCATGTTTAAAATATATACTTAGATATATTTTTATCATTAATTATATTATAATATATAAAATGATTTATAGGTCATCCTACCAGTAAGAAGTCATAACTTTTCGAATTTCACATTAAGGTAAGGAGTACCATCCTTTTGCTTCCACTAGAAGGAATATCATTTGACCTTTATGTTATGCTATCATTTCCTCTTGAATAAATTCTTTTGACTGAAAACACTTAATTCAGCTTTGAAACTATTAAGATCGAATTTTATATTTAACCTTGAACATATGTTGATAATTTGGACCTATGTTGACAATTTGATTGTTGATCAATCGTTACTACTCTTTGAGTAACAATAATTCCTAAATTCATTGATTCATATCTTATTAATATTTAGCTACTTTCGTTACAGACTTTGAAAGTCTTATCTTAATTATTTCAGTGATCATCATGTTTCGAATTCAGATTGATTATGGGTGTTTTAGCCTGAGTGGTAAGGGCGTATAGATATTATATTATTGGCCTATGTGGTAGAATTACTAAATTATGATAGTCTTTGGTAGGGGACAAGGACATATGATATTGGTGGCATTTACTTGTGTGGTAAAGTCACGTATGCTGGTATGTCCAGTAATGATATCTTGATGACGATTTAAAGATTGGAGAATTTAGACATATATAATTACTTTATTTTGTGCTTACCTTTCTCATGCAGTTACATTTGACAATATTTCATATGTCTATATTCTCATGCACACTCAATTTGCTGACTTATAAGGCTAATGATAATTTTCTTTGTTTTAATTATCCTTAGTCATGGTATTTCTTACTGAGTTATCTGAGCTCACTCATTTGTCTCATTCCTTTTAGGTGCAGATAACTGATAGCAGGATTATTGGAGAGAATGAACTAGAGGTCCAGTTGCTTAGATGTTTCCACTGCGTACTATCTGCTAGAAGAATAATAATTTGTGAAGAGTGTCATGCATAATATTTCTAGCATGATATGATGTACCTTATTATGACCTTGTGTGCTTTATATTAAAGTCTTGTGTGTTTGTAAGTTGTGATATTATCAATAAATTGACAACTCAAGTTGGGGTATGCATACTCAGATTTGGGGTGTCACATTTGATGATCTCGCTTATTTGAATACTCACCTCTAAGCATATGTCTACGCTTTGGCACCTTCAACTTGACACAATTCTTCCTCCAATCACTTACTGGCCTTGCTCTCTGTTGGTTCATCAAATTAAACAAGTTCAAGGTCGCACGTGGGATGATATCACATGTGAATCATTAAAAGGTACAAGTGCAACACCATCCTTGAAGCAACTAGGAAGCAAAATGTAACTAATTTCATGGAACATTTTTGCAACAAAGTTGCCACTATAATTTCACAACCACTGTAGCATGACTTGGTTGACATCTTGTAAAGGAACCTCTCGAGTCAATATCATCCATACATGAACACAAACTAATTTAAGAGCTACCTCTCAACAGTGCCCCAAAAGTGGAAGGAGTCATTGTCCCCAAAAATGCCGATAAACTGTCTTTCAAACAGAGAGCCAATGCTTCTTCTAATACCAAAACAAATGCCGTAAATGTTGTGAATGCTGGGAAAACTCTACCATCTTTTGAAACACCAATCGAGAGCAAAGACCAAGATGCCAATTCGATCTTTTATTTGCTCTTTTGGTCCAAGTGTTTAATGGATTAAAAAAGGAAGGGCTTGATTTCACCTATTGCACAAAGAGATCCACATAATCCATTGTCTAAGACTTGGAGGAATGACTAACATTGTAATTACCATTAAGGATCAAGCTACCTTTCTGACAATGTTTTTGCCCTAAAACACAAAATCTAAGACTTGATCAAGATAGGAGCTTTCATACCGAGCTTAGGTCCCGATGCTAATGTGGTTACTAGTCCCTTACCGAAACACAACACCTTTGCTGCCCTTTTCAATTGTGATATAACACCTTTGCTGCCCTTTTCAATTGTGATATTGAGTTGATCCTTTCTTACATATTGTTGAGAAAGCAAAAGAAGAGGAATGCTTGACCAAGTTGGAAAAAGTGATCGAAGAATTCCATGACATGTTCGAGAACAAAGATGCCTACAAGAAGCAAGAGAATAATGTTGATAACCTGCTTGACGATGTTTGTGCCATAATCATTTGGGAAATGTATGAAAAACCCAAGAATGCTATCACAACAAAAAAAGTACAATTGCCACCCCTAGGTGTGTAATAGTTTGAAGAAGTGATACAACTAAAAGACAATTGTAATTGTTCAAAGAACTATAACAATCAACTATTTAACATAACATTTTCGTGTAACAGTATTTGGAATTGATACCAATAGTTAGCAATTGTATCAATTTCTTGTTACAATTAAAGAACAATTACAAATATCAACAATAATAACGATTTTTTGTTACAGTTCACACGATCGTTACAAATGTTTGACAATTGCCTCGCTTTTGGGGTTATGGTTTGGGAAACTGATACAAATACTCGTCATTTGTATCAGTTTTAGTAAACGTACCAATTGATTTATGTTTTCATCTAGTTGTATACATGGCTATGCATGTATGTATGTGTGTGTGTGTGTGTGTGTGTGTATGTATACACACATACATACATACTTAGTGATTAACTGCCTACATACGTAGGATATAGATTTAATTAGATATGTGTTATATTAATGAACATTATAAAATAAGCACATTCTAGAATGTTCATTTGATTCATAATATAAAAATAAAGTTTAAATATTAGTGAATTAAGAATATTAAAGAATATTCTAAAAGTAATTAAAGAACCTAAACAAAAAATCACACACACACACACACACATATATATACACACACACATATGTTTATGTGTGTGTGTGTATATGTGTGCGTGATTATAATATGAAATATATAAATATACTATGAGATAACTTATGTATTGTAGGATTGATAAAACCATTGTAGAATATAATGTTCTTTTGATTCTTAATGAATAATTTTAACTTACATATTATATAATTATAGAAATTGATGAAATTACTAATTAAGGAACATTCTATAATTAATCTTGGAACATGATATTGTAAAAGGATAAGTATATACAACTTTGTAGAATATTTCTAGAAGTATAAATTACTCTGTAGAATATTCTAAGAACATTTTAGAAATATTAAACTTGAAAAATTAATTCCAGAATGTTCTTATATATATATATTCTTTAATTAAATAAATAATTCAATAATTTTATTATTATATATATTAGTTAAAGAATATTGTAGAATGTTCTTGAATTTTCTTATATTCCCTTAAGATACTGTGGAGTACTAGTTAATGAGCAATCTAGAACATTCTAGAATGTTTCAAAATATATAATCTTCAATTTGTTTTTATAACTTTATATTTTATAAACAAATTACCTTAATTATTTAAGCAATAAGGAAAAAAGAGGTGTGCACACTTGCTTACATAGTTAGGTGAGCATGAGTGATTTAAACATTGTGTATGTGTGTGTGTATATATATCAATTTCTTGCTCTAATTGAATGTCTTAGGCTTGTTTCATGAACAATTTTTTTGGGACTTGACCAGATTTTTTCTTATTATTATTGTATATGGTATTTTTATTATAATGGCTTAATTGCTAGATCTGATTGTGCTTTTGTTTAGAGGCTGCATAAGTTTTTGACGAAGAATTTTCTTTGCATAATGTATCGAACTATACCCTTGTTTGTGAAGAGGTTGTTTATGTCCACAATCATCAATTGTACACAAAGAGTTCAAGATAATGACTTGTTGACTTGATGTGATTATTTGTAATTGTTTTTGGGCTCTTGCTACTCGCAAACATGGTGTTTATCAAAATGATTGACAAAACTAGGCATTTTGAGCATAGTTAACATCGATGAGGGATTCGAGTTTATATCTAAATGATCTTTTTATAAGTTTGTGCTTCAATAGTTGGAAAATATGTTGCGGTACATGCTGAAATAGGACCATTATATGATAGATTCTTGACCATATTGACTTTGGTAAGTGTTTCATTTTGATAATTTAGCAATGCCTTCAATATAAAATGTAGTAAGGACTTTTTATTTATTTTTTATTATATAAGTAACTACAATTTACTCTTTATTTTAACTCTCACTTGATATGGGCTATATCAAAATAAAATAGTGCAGTACTTTGCTCCCCTGCCTCTATCAATACTTATATCTAACTTAGCTCTTTCCATTGGTTTTTAAACAATGCCAGGCCTCCTGTGGGGTACAAGTATATAATTGTTTAGGGGAACTTGTGGATGGCGTTAGTGGCCCGTTATGGCAATTGATTTCTGTATTCATAATACTTTTACTCTAATCGTAGATGAGAGCTTTGAACTGGATCATAGTGGGGTTGGTCTTCTCTGAATGACAAGTGCTATAGCTTTGAACATGAATGCAACAATCTTTTAAATGATATGTTGGAATAAGTTTGGCAGATTTGTGGCATTTTGTCTTAATTAAAAATTTAAGTTTAATTTTTAAGAGTAGAGTGTTCCAAACTCATAGTTAGAATGGCCAAGGGGATCTTAAAATCTGATTCAGCTCTTGTAAGGAAGCAGATATCTCAAAATATACATAGAGAGTGTGTTAAACCTATAAAGTTATATGCCTTATTTTACACTAGCTTTTTAGGCTTATTTATTTATTTATTATTTTTATGTAGAAATGTGGCTCATCATGCCTTCTAAATTCTATTTTATCTGAATTTTTGATCAGAGAGTACAACAATATAAAATATGTTATTATATCTTTCTTCTTTCTGTTTTAGTGTTTTACAACCAAACTTTATGCTTGTGACTCTTCAGGCCTCCCAAAATATCCCCATACAAAGGAGATGGATGCTAAACTAGGGGATGAAGAAGCTAGAAGGTGCATATATCACTAATAACAGATTTCTTGAGCCTACACCATTAGTATTCGAGCTACATAAGAGTTTATCCATTTTATTCAAATCTAGCTGTGCATAGCATTAGATGGTTTGGGATTTTGTGAGGAAAGATGATGGCATAATGACTTGTTTTGCAAGTTCATTTTCACAATTATTTCCTAATATGTCCTAAATTATTTATTTCCAAGTCATCTGATGTCGCTTTCTTTTCTCATGTGTGCTCTAATTGTGTAATACTTTTACTTGACAGTGATAAAGCTATTGCTGCATTCTTGTAAGTGTCCGGATAATCGAAGATGTGATTCTTGGTCGGCCTTGGGGGTAAAGAAGCCCCACTGAATCATGTTAATAAGGTACAAATATCCTGCATAAAGGCTTTATCCATTAACAAAACAAAACAAAACAAAACAAAACAAAACAAAACAAAACAAAAAGAAAAAAGAAAAAAAAGGCCCTCTATAAACTGTACTGGTGAGGCTCAAAGTGCTTTATATGTGTAATAACTCATACCAATTACAGCAAGAAAAGAAAATGTAAACCAAGTCCCAAAATGATTCCACTGCCTAGCTATCCCTTCAACATTTTTGTAAAATCTGAATTAATACTCTCATTAATCATTTTGCCCAAATATAATAGGTGTCAAACATCTGTTAGATCTCTTGACCAGTGTGTGATTCTTAACAGATTGGTTCCAGCACTGCCTTGTCACTTGCCAAATGTTCAGGAAAGTTGGTGAGTTTAGATCTATCATGGTCTTAGAGACTTGCAGATGAATAACTGGGACTGTTTGTGGATAGTTGCTTGTTTTTGAAACTTCTCAAACTGTTTGGATGTACATGGGTAACCTTTCTCAATATATTAAATAACCATCGACAAATTACCTACAAATATTATGCATTTTTACAAAATATTCAATTTGCAACTGAAGGGCTAAACAAAATATTGTGCATTTCAGAAAAATATCCAATTTGCAACTGAAAGGCTAAACAAAATATTCTGCATTTCTGTAAATATTCAGTTTGCAATTTTAGCCGTGTATGTTGATAAAATAATGTGGAAGTGGAAGATAGTAAGATTTTATGGGATTGATATTTCCATGAGGTCTTCTCTCTCATATTCATGTGGACCCATGCAACGAGATCCTTGTGGAAAATATAAATTAATCCTTTTTGCGTTTATGTTTTTGTAGTTTTTTTTCTTGATTATTTTTGGTAGTTGTTTCATCTTCGTATTTTTGAAGGGCCACCCAAGCTAACTTGTGCAGATCATTGGACCAAATTTGAGTTTTGTGGTAGAACATCTGTACATTCTTCAAGATGAACAAGTCTTGTTGTGACATTTGCCTCTACCTATTATTGCTCTTGAATCTCAAAATGTGGGTCACCAAGATCTGTGAATACCACAAGGCATATCAAACATCTTGGTGATCTTTTAATATGCCTTTAGTTTGCCAGGTAATGATTTTTTTTTTCATATTTTATGTATTGTTTTTTGTTTTTACTTTTTTAAATGTATATATGAGATAGGATTTCAAGTTGGGCAAATTTATTCTGAGATATGCTTATGGTAAACTAGGCCCCCGGCCTTCATTATATTTTTCATGCTTACATGCATATATTGATTTTGATATAAGCTTGTACTGGTTTTTGAAGATTAATGTTAATGTCTGTGTTTTGTATATAGGTGTCGTCAACTAATGGGGAACCAAGGGCCTGCGTAGTTGATGCCGACAAATTGGACTAATTGCATGGCGCACTATAAACATTCTGAAACTTGTGAACACTTCATAAGTTCTGTTTTCTGTGCAATTCTATTTTTGATCAATGTAATATAGTCAGAATATCTGAATTTGTGTGGTTAGAATTTGATATTGAATATGTTTAGAATGGTTGTATGGATTTGACTTGAATAAAAATTTGGAAGGTTTGTTTCTGAAATGATTTTACTCGTACAGAAATCCTTCGTTTTGCGTTGAAGTCTCCTTATCGAGTACCGTCTCCTACAATACTACTACTAAACTACTAGCTATGACTAATAAAAATTGATACATATAGGATAAGTTACACAAACCGAATCTGTCTAAAATTCACGTTGGAAAAGTCCGGATCAGATATTCCTTGCATAAGCAGAACAAGTATATGAAAATCCACGCCAACAACCTTGTCCTAGTTTGATTATGATTTGCCCCTAGTCCATTCTAAGCCCAAATTTGCACCAAATAGGCCCAGACCCATCTTCAATAATTTCTTCACTGGACTTAATGACCGACACTTGATCAACGAGAGTCTTTGGGACATGACAGTCTTTCACAGCGCGGACGATATGATCATACTCATTTGTGAGGTTCTTACCCCAGACCATAAGCAACAGAGAAGATTCAGCAGCAAAATTGTGCTTTTTCTCTAGACAAGACTAAAGATGTATTTATCCAGGATCATTCTCAGCTGACCCAGATCGCAAGGATCTATGTTATAAAAACCAAATTATGTTGGGTACACAATACTTGTTTACAAGACATTCAAATCGACGAACACATATTACACAGATTCAGTTTCCATACACAATCTTTATCAGATTTGAACTGTCGACCACATGTATGATGCGATACATTATAAATATCTTCGTTCCACTTTTCAGATTATTCAACAAAGAACACAAATCTATATATATATATAAAGCAAAAACCAGTTTCCATATTTTATTTAGACCATTATACCCCTACTAATCATTTTTTTCTTTTTAAAAATTAATTGTAGTTGACAGAATTTGAACCTGGGTCAAGTCAATAGATTATGAGTAAGTTTACCACTCTTCTAAACTCATATTATTAAATAAATTCCAAAATGTTAAATATTGTATGTTTCAGTTAAAGATATATAAATTTAGTTTTTCATTATTTGCTTATATTTTAATTGCAAATTAGTAAATCTCAACATCAAACATATATATAAGTACAAAATATTTTTTTATCAATAAACTGTTTCTTCTACGCACCCATTTTCATTCCATAATGGAAAATGTCAAAAGTATTAACAAAATTATTATTAATAAAAGTAAGTATGACATAT
>JAUMHB010097510.1:0-10526 GCA_032359685.1 Pittosporum tobira
TTAGACTTCTTCTTGGAGTTAGCTTCTTTAACCCTAAACTCTTTAGGAACATATCATCGAACTTATTGGATAACAATTAGGAAGAATATTCTAAATATCCCAGTCAGCCTCATTACAAAACTCTAATAGGGTTCATCGCATTTTTTGAGCCCAACTCAAGACTTGGTCCATAAGATTTAAACTAATTTGGGGTTGAACTTTAACACTTAGTTAACTGTAACGGCGTTGAATTTGACAAATTTTTTTTTTTGTCTAATTCCTTGTCGTAAGGCCTAAATTCAAACAAACTTAGTAGGCCTTCTTGCATGTGGAAACCTGCAGCAAAATATAAGGACAAACCAAATACAATAGACAACACAATTTATTGGTAAACCCAACCTTTTATTGTTTTTTCTCAATACAAATTATTACAATGTCTAATTGGCTTCTTCAAGACAACAGTTATAAACAAACGTCAATTCGATGTGCTTTTAAGTCTATTTATAGCACTACAAAAACTAGTGTATTTGAAAATCCCCAACTACTGGGAAATTCTAAGCCAATAGGATTTAAAAAATTTAGATAACTGCCCGAAGCTGCCTAATAACTGTTGCTAGTTATTTCTCTCATATCCATACATAAATCTAATTAATGCTATATTCTTATGCTAAACTGTGACAACTGCGAGCCTGCGTCCAACTTTGTCCTAGTTGTAATGAACCAACCTTTTAAGACTTTGCCACGCCTTAGCCATTTGCTACCAGCTTGTTATACATAATGACACCAATTTATGTTTATCTTTTGTCTATGAGTTTGTACCAACCTCCTTTCTCTCTACCTTCCTTTAGTCACACAAGATACTGCATGGCTTGCCGATTTGCACCGTGTCAGACTCATTCGTGCCAAGATTATGCCCACATATTTCTTTCCATGTAAGACTAAGCCACAAGCTATCCTCGAACTTGGGGTGTATCAAGCCCTTCCAACCTTCTCAAGCTTTGCCTAGCATTGCGCCTAGGTTGTTAATTTTTGCCCCAAGACTCCCACTTAGGCATGCCAGGGCCCTTCAACCTTGGCAAGTAGCACCTAGCCTTGTGACTAGACTGTTGCCACCTTGTGCCCCAACCAAAGTCACCAAGGGATTGAGCACCACCATTCAATGGTGCTTGGTATTATTTCTCCAAGCATGTCAATTGAGTCAAGCTAGCATGCCAAGGAGCCACGCTAATCTGCCATATCTTGCTTTTGGACCTCCTACATACCATTCCCTAGAGTAGCACTTAAGAGAAATTTTTAAGTGACATGAATAGATATCAGACATATCTGAAGATTTATAATCAAGGTTTAGCATCCAGCCTTGCTTTACTACACTTTGGCGCATTATGGCACTGTTCTCTAAGGTGGCATGGGGCCTTGAATATTTTTGGCGTGCTAGGCTGCCTTCTCCCAAGGTCAGCCTCCACTACAGCAAAATTTTCTACTGCGCACTACTCTAAGTACATTTGACCATGCCATGACACGCTTTTTGGCACGTTAAGTGCTGTGGTACAAGGTTAAACTTTCAAGGGTCATACAAATCACCCCACCAGATGACTCTAACGTCCTTGTTGGAGGATGATCCCAGTACTTCTTAATATTTTTCTCAAACTGCAAAGGGTAACATCTAGTTCCCAAGTAGCATCGGCCTTCTTTTCGCCTTGCCACCAAAACAAGTAATCACTTATCTGTTTTTTCTTATTTTCCCCCATCATGCAATGATTAAGGATTTTCTTCACCACTTTGTCAAAGTGATTCACTATCACTGGGGAACTATGGATTGTTCTTTTTCTTTATAGGTCATTATCATGGTGGTAGGAGGTAGCTTACATGAAAAGGTTGGGTGAACCTTCAATCTATCGGGCAACTTCAACAGATAAGCAACATTTCCTACTTTCTTCATAACTTCAAATGAACCTTCGTATTTAATCACAAGTCCTCTATGGAATTAAAACCAATCGACAATGTTTCTTGGGACGTATCATCTAAATTCAACCTGATTACTTGCTAAGTGTATTATAATGTTGTTACAATATCTTTCCCCATACGCTTCACATACGAAAACAATATCTTGGTTGAATATTAGTCAAATGATTGAGTCAGCAATTCATGTGGCTGAGTGTTATTTATCTCGATCTTGTGGCACGTAAGTCCTGTAAGACAACAATCACGTTAAAGGAACTATTAGCGGTGCAACCTAAATAGACACTACAATGCTTAAGTTAACTGGTGATGAATTAGAATGCTTGGGATCTCTTCTCTTGGGGGCTGAAAGCTCTTAGACTAAACAAAATAAAATGCGTAGAAATGTGTGAATGGACGTACCTCTTGTCCTAGAAGAAGGGTCTATGTGTATTTAGAGGCTCTAGGAGCAAAAATGTCGTATTACTTTTGATGAAAGAAAGAATGTTTTCTCACGTCTAAATAGTGATCAATGCCTATTTCGGTTGAGACCGGGTGGCACCCTCAATTAGTCAGATTTTTATGAATTTGGTTTTCTCCGATACATATTTCACGCAATATACTATAAAATACATATTAACATCTTTATTTATAATGATCCAATTGTGATTATAGATCATTCTTGATATAAAGGTTAAATTTATATTAAAAAAAAAGGAATTGCTAAATATATTTTTACTGTCAAATCTTGATAGAAATTTTAACCATTAAAAATTTAATAAAAATAATGCACAAATCCATCTAACAATGAAAAAATGTCAAATTATTTTTGTTTTTGGAACAAAGATAGAAGTTATTGCAGATAAAATGACAGATTTTGATCTAAAGTATGCTATCAAGAAATATATATTTAAAGGTGTATTGCGCGAAATTGCGTGAAATTAATGTGTATATTGGGGAGCCAAATCCGATTCTTATGGAGTTATCAAATTTTATGGGGAAAAAAATGACATTGGAAGAGAGACAAATCATTCATTCAAGTTTTATGATCTAGTTACATTTTCACTTCTAATTAAGAAACAATAATGTTATGCGTACTAATAGATATACTAATAAATTGTGCACAAATATATGTGTCAAATTATAATTAATTATAATGACAGACCTAAACAAGGTATCGATGAACATTCACTAATTATACTTTGATACATCAATTTATACACACTTTGTTAGTATATTTGTTAGTGTGTATAACATTACTAATGTTAAATGCAAAGAAAAGTGACAAAGATGGTAAGTTCTTTGTATTATCTTTTTGCAATTTAATTGTTATTTTTTCATCGCATTATAATTTAAATATTTAAATAATTAAATTCAATTTAAAACTGCCATGGAGATGTAATATATTTGTGGGATGGATATAATTTCTTCGACCTAATAAACTAAAAAGTTTCTTTCATTTTAATTCTTCTATTATTCTGAATATAATATAATTCCACTATTTGTCACTATAATCTGTTTTGTCGCTATTTATTTTAAAAGAAATTGGATTAGACTTAGAAATATACTTTTATTCTATCTGTTGTGTTTATCTTGTTGGTGTACAATCAATGATGATTATCGATTGGTTTGTCCTATATCAACGAGTAATATTGAGTACAAGGGGGACTTCAAATCTCTTGTCTCAAAATCTGTCATATTTGGTGTTTCATTAATAAGATCATGCCATGTATTGACAAATTTTTAAAAACAACTAACTGATAGTTAAAACATAAAAATAAATAAAAACCTATTTATATGGGATAGCAGTTGTTGTTTTTTTCAAAGAATTTAATACATGTGATATGATATGAGTAATATGATAACATATAGGACAACATATAGAATAACATATATGGACTCTACAAGGGTTGTTCGTCGTCAAGCTAATGTGGTATTACCCAATTCATATAATTTTAGAGAAAAAAAAATGTGCAAAATGTTATTAGACAAATCATGAGAAAATATAGAATGAATCCATTATGATCTACACATTTCTCTTTCCTAATTTAAGTGAGTGGTGTGATAGCACCGGCTGCGTTGAATAAATAGTCCATATCGACTAAGTGGCTTGGTAAATAGATTCGGTAATTACTGAGTGGTAGATAAAAGAAGAGATTGAAGAAAGCTTTCTTGAGCCTTGTCACTAACAAATAGCAATATATACATATATATATTTCGGTATCTTATCTTTGAGCATGTAGCACACGAGTAGAGGCAATAGAAATGGCAACCAAATTGCAAAGATAGAGAGGAATTGAACGACTAAAAGGTCAAGTTTTGCAACTCAAAAGGCCTAACCTTTTCAAACAAAATGTAAACTCAAAAAGCCAAGAAGTTACTTCAAATAGGAGACAAAGCAAAAAATATGAATAACAAAACATAAAAATTCAAAGACGAATATTTATGAGAAAAAAGAAGGTACGTTATAAATGAACAACATTTTTAACAAATTGACATTATTTTTTTATCCATTTAAAAAATAACGTCGTTTAATTAAAAATGTCTATTCGTGATCAATACTTATTACAAGTGGTCATTACTAAATCAAGTGATGGAGCATAAACTGTCCGCTGTCATGTTGAATTTTCGGTTGAATAAGGTGGTCCATCACCTTCTGAGAATCTGAAATATGATATGCTTTAGATTTTTGTAAAGACGACACTTCGTTAGAAGTGACACAATAGGTCTGTGTGCCATAATCACATATTTTTGCAATGATAAGTCCAAAAGGCATCACATTCAAAACCAGTTTCATTGTCATCTTCCGGCTCTCCATGTGAGGAATAATAGAAAAGGTTTAAGGGATGTTTATGATCTTCGCGCTTCATTTTCATTTTCGTGGGATGGGAGACATAATCTACATGGAGATCATAGTTACAAGTGGAGCAGTTGTAAGTTAACGCAGAACCGTCTTGCAGACATGCATCACAGGTGGAATCGGGACAGTCTTCTTCGGGCCGACAAGAGAAGAGTGAGTAAGACGGTGTTTGTGA
The DNA here is from genome assembly GCA_032359685.1 of Pittosporum tobira. NCBI lineage: Eukaryota > Viridiplantae > Streptophyta > Magnoliopsida > Apiales > Pittosporaceae > Pittosporum > Pittosporum tobira. The sequence goes on from JAUMHB010097510.1 coordinate 4,953, forward strand.
CGAGATTTGTGTTGAATTTCTCGCGGGAATTCAAAGCATGATTTGTGGAGGTCGAACTGCATTTGGACTTTTTGCAAATTTTTTGAATATTTGAATGACGAAGCCAGCTTGATAGTATATGTATATTTAATCCCACTAGTACATGACTTTATTTACTTTCTTCTTGTTAATTTGGACGTTTGAAATGTCAACTCGTTCAATCTGAATTGCATTGTATTAGATGCTAGTGGGCTACTTGGCTAGTTCATTGACTTTTCTCTCTCCGTTTCTTGCTCTATGACTCTAGTTCATTAGTTTCTACTTTCTAGTTTCTGAGAACATGTTATATGATTGTTAATTATCCACCTCCTGGACCGTATGTAACGGTCAAATCATGTGACCCATTGAGTTTGATTATGTGCAACAAAGTCTTCGCTTCCAAAGTTTTTAATGTAAAACATGATCTGCCTAGTTTGTCAACGAGACTTGTGATTTTAAATGAAAAATATCATTTTTGTCGAGGTGTGAAGATGCGTGAAACTGCAAAATTTAAATATCAAAATGAATTTTAACCGTTTAAGATGAACCATATAAAAAGGTAAGCGTACTAGAAGTTTAAATATATGTAGTTGTTGAAAAATTGCGTACATCTTATATCGTGTACTTGAGAAAATATTGAGTACCTTATAAGGTTTACATTCACTATTATGAATACCTCAAAAATTCATGGTATTTTGCATAGATCTATGATGAGTCGATTTTTTGGTACTTATGAGGGCCTTCCCATAAAATCTTAGATAGACTTCGGAAAAGCAACAAATGGTATCAGAGTAATGGTGAAATCTTGAGCTAAACAAGAGCTCACATGAGAAAAGTGGAGTACCAAAAAAAATTGTGGATGTTGTGCATCTGTCTAGACAGCGTTTGGAAAGAGGTGGCTAGACATGAAGATCCTTAAGTTAATATCATCTTATGACCTAGAGTAAGAACATTGTCTAAATATATAATACGCGAGGTAGAAATTGTTAAAAAAATATACACATTTCAAATTGTATAGAAAAATATTAAAAATTTTATAAGATCTACATTCACTCGATGGACCTCATAAGGATAAACAGTTGTTTCATTTATGGTTTGCGGAACTCAATGAATGATTATCATTTATATATATAGACTCAGTCTAACTATATTCAAAGAGGGGTAATGTCCTCTGACGTGCAATTCTCCAACTCTTTTACACTCCATAATTATAAAAAAAAAATTTAAAAAGTAATTTTTTTATTTGGTATATTTAATAAGGTAAAATAGTCCAACCTGCCGGATTCAAACCACCGACTTAGGATGGCTTTAAGAAGTTTGATCCCACTACAGTCCTTCGCTCTACCAACTGAGCGAAGGTTGGAACATTTGAGTTTTACGCTCACATCAAAATAGAGGAAGGTAGCCATATTCCTATTTATTACTCATCTAGTTTGAGCACACGAGTAGAGGCAATAGAAATGGCAACCAAATTGCAAATATAGAGAGAAGTTACTAAAAAGTGGAGTTTTACAACTCAAAAGGCCAAGAAGTTACTCTAGATGGGAGACAAAGAGTAGAAAACAAAAATAAAAAATTCAAAGATGAATATTTCCAAGAAAAAGGGAGGTGTATCATTATTATTTTTAACAAATTGAGTTATTTTGTTACCCATTTTAAAAACGATGTTGTTTTTTTAAAAATCGATCTCACATGAAACATTTATTTTACATGAAACATTTATTGTACCTACCTTGCCTCAATATTTATTAAAAGCCTCAAACAAATTAACAAACCAGATAAAAATGGAACCTCGGACCCTAAGGTCCCTTGGCCATGACTAAATCAAGTGATGGAGAATAAATTGTGTGCTATCATGTTTAATTTTTGCTTGAATAAGGTGGTCCATCATCTTCTGAGAATCTGAAATATGATCCGCGTCAGATTTTCGTAAAACCGACACTGCTTCCTTAGAAGTGACACAATAGGTATGTGTACCATAATCACATTTTTTGCAATGATAAGCCCAAGAGGCATCTGGAATAACTTCTTCACATACGTCACATTCAAAACCGGTTTCATTCTCTACTTCAGGATTTCTATATGGGGAATAATAGAAAAGGGTTAAGGGATGCTTATGATCTTCGCGCTTCATTTTCATGGGAAGGGAGACACAGTCAACATGGAGATCAAAGTTACAAATGGAGCACTTGTAAGTAAACGCAGAACCGTCTTGAAAACATGCATTGCAGGTGAAATCGGGATGGTCTTCTTTGGACAAGAGAAGAGTAAGAGGATGCTTGGGATGAGAATTGTGTCGAATTTCTCGGGGTAATTCAAAGCATGATTTGTGGAGGTTGAAGTTGCATTTTGAGTTTTTGCAAATGTATGCCGAGCCAGTAATGTTTTTCTAGCAACCCGAACAAACTTTTATCTGGTTTTTTCTTATTTCGGATGGATGCAAGGCATGGTCATGAGTAAAATGCTTTATCCCACTCGAGTTGCCCCATTGGGGGTGGAAATTTGGATCATGATATTTGGGAACAAATTCATTCAAAGGGGGAGTCGCTGTTTGGGTCATGTATGAAGTTTGATGATTATGATAGTTGTGGACATATTCATTGCTACTTGTTTGAGCCATATTAGCATGTTGAGGAATAGGTTCAGAACTTTTGGCCGGCATATTATTTGGGACAGAATGAGGTTGGTAATAAGGAAAAGGTTCAGAACTTTTCGGAATAATATTCGAGACAGATTGATTTTGGTGAGGATTGTAGGGAAAAGGGTTAGGACTTATCGGCATAATATTTGGGACAGAAGGATTTTCATAAGCACTTCTTTTTGGTGCAAGATTTTGGTAAGCACAATGAACATGGATATCGAACTCGCAATCGGAACAACAGTAGGCTAAACCAGTTCCAACTAGGTGACAAGAATTGCAGTAGAAGGAACTAGAAGGATAAGTTGGATATGGGATTAGGTTAAGAGGGTGATCAGGGTGAGAAGGGTGGCGAAAGGACCGAGTCGCCATAAAGCATTGTTCGTGGAGGAAAAAGCTACACTGCCAGCACACGTAGACTGTGCCGGTGGCCTGGAGTTTACAGCCTGAGCAAAGGGTTTCATTTTCATGGGGGGGCATTTGGTGGAGAAATAGGTTATGGGCGTGGCTAAAGTGCTTGTTATTCTCCATTACTCAAGTTTCTGCTTTGTGTATGTGTGTGTTGATGAATGTTTGATGAGAGCAAGTTACGTACATATATATATACAGAGAGACCTACTTTCGTCTTCAAATTTCTTGAGTAATGAAGTCTGTTTGATATTACTAATAAATTTAGGAATAATGAGGTGTGTATATTTGTTTATATAATTAAGTAAATATGAGTGTTTTAAGCATTATACGTAATAAATTAATAATAAAAAATACAATATTTAAAACATTCATATTCACTTAATTATGTGAACAAATGTGAATCTCCTGCACATTCATAAATTAATGTATTTTCATGGAAGTTTGGACTTTTGAAAAGTCAACTATTGCTTAATCTGAATCTCTTTTTTTTTTTTGTTAAATAATCTGAATCTCATTGGCTCTCGTTGACTTTTCTCTCTCCGCGTAATTTGCTCTAGTAGTCTAGTTTTCCCTTCTTTTTATTTGTTCCATCTAGTTTTGGTGTTTGCCACCTCTTTCATCTTTCTTTCCATTGAGGATGGGTGTAGGAGCCAAGTGAATCCGGATTTCGTGAAATGGGACCATCATTCCATCGGTAAACGAGTAGAGACGTTTATTACAGTTATGTTAGTTCACGTTACTGTAATATTATTTTATAATATTATATTTATATGAGATTATAATTAATTATATTTAATTATATTATAATTAATAAATCTAATAAATTGTGATATATGGACTCTATTAATTTAATATGAGCTGGTTAGTGTGGGTTATAAAAAAAATTATTGGGCTTGTGATGAGTATGCCCATTGAATTTATTTATCAAGTTATAAATATAGAACTATGTCATCTCTCTTAACCCTAATAAAAATACAAGTCGTTAAAAGAGTTTCATACTCGTAAAGAAACCGTAAGATTTTTCTCATCAAGCCAGCATAAGGTAAGGATTAAGAGAGTGGAACTTGGTTCATAAATCAATTTATTTTCTATTCCGCTGCTATGGATTACAAAAAAATGTATGTAATTATTATTTACTCTTTTGGTATTCTAAATCTATCTATGAATTTTATTGAGTGATTAATTAATTACTTACAATTAGTATCAAAGCTTCTATAGATTAGGTTTAGAATCCTAATAAAATAAGATGGGTTATTATTTATAAACCATAATTTTATTAATCAAACAAGGACACTACTTATGATGATTGCATATTCGGAAGGGTTCCAGAAAGGGTGTCTTCTGTACTAGGGTGTCTTCTGTACTTGGCAAACCTAGTTTAGTTTCATATATTTGTGTCTTCTTTCGGGGGTCGACAGCATCCAGCAATTGCTTTCTCTTCAGGCCGATTTCTTCACATTTATTAATTTTATTATCTTCACTGTTATACACCGAGTCCCTAAATCTTGTCTTCTTGAGCAAGTTGGTATCCTCATGAGGTGGCTCTCTATTCCCCCATTTCTCCGTGCAGTGAATCATGTTGTCCACACCTGGTGGTTCGCATGGTCTCTTGGCACCGACTCTGCTGAGTTTTCCGTCGACTAAGAGAGGTTTGGAGCCGGTGGTGCCGGTGGACAGCCCTTGGGCGAAAAAAATAAATAAATAAATAAATAAATATTTTCTTATATGTTCAATTTATTCAAATTGTGATATTTTATTTATTTATTTTAGCATATTCAGTAATTAATTTACATTCATCAGTTTTACATTATATGTGAATGTAAGGTTTGTGCTCCATTAGGTCAATGATTTACAATTGACTATGTTGACATAAATAAATAAATAATTTTAATTAAGAAATATAAAATAATAACGTGGGTTATTATTTTATAATAATCACATTACAGCAAATATAAAAATAATATAAAGTATATTCCAGTATAAGAGAGTTCTGAGAATTGATTGAGTTGTAGTCACCAAAGTGACATTCTTTGTTAATTTTTAGAATATCAGTTTCGTATGGTAGTGAGATGTCTCTAATTTTAGTGCGTGATTATATGCCCAAATGAGATAATTATGTACTAAAATTTGGAGGGATACATAATGACATGTGCTTGAGTGGTGACTAGCTAGAGTGATTTATACACCCAAATGTGATAAATTATCGAAGGTTGAGAACTTTCTCATGGCCTTTGTTATGTGGATATTTTACAATTACATGCTATGCATTCTGCCCAAAGGTGTTTGCTTAGTGATTTGTATAAAATATTTATTTCATATGATTATTTTCATTGATTAATTATTATTATTATGTGTTAGTCACTTTCTCCATCAATAACAATATGGTAACTATTGAGGTTCTGGATGGGTTCAATTTCAAGAAGTGGAAATAAGACATAGAATTTGCTATGGAGATGGCAGATGTTCATGTAGCACTTATTAAAGATAAACCAGCTGCTCTTACGGAT
>JAUMHB010097521.1:0-10526 GCA_032359685.1 Pittosporum tobira
TGTCCGGTGAATATTAGTGGGGTCCACACGTTTTCGGTTGTGGGGTCCACAAATACTTTGCGGCGCTCCGTACGGGAGTAAATATTGCCTAACTTTAATGTTGACATTCTTTTTGTCGGAAATCAATATTTGCATTTAGCACCCTACAAATTATTTTATCCCCAAAATACCATATTATTAAAGATAAATAAATTTTATAACATTTTGAAATATTGGGTTCTTACAACTATGTTGTGTTACATGCTTCAAAGATCACAAAGGATATATATAACCATTGTTTTGCATTTAACTTGATGAGACAACATACTCATGACAAAGAGATTCTTCGTCCTGCCCTTACTTGATTTGCAACAAACTTTCTGGCATTACAGAGTATTCTTGGACAAAAAAATGCACTTCGAGCTATGGTGACATCAAGAAAATGGACAGTTTGTGCATATGCTAAGGATGTCAAGGGGAGGAGAATTGTCGATGATGTGTTAGATTCAGGTTTTTGGAAATCATGTGCTACTGTGGTGCAACTGACAGAGCCTTTAGTACGTGTATTGCGAATTGTTGACAATGATGATAGGCCTGCTATGGCTACTTATATGATGCTTTTATTCAAGCTAGGGCTAAAATGGTAATAAGGTTTCAAAGGAGAAAAATAGTGATTGATCTTTATTTAGAAATTGTCGATGCTTGATGGGTTAGGCAATTGATGAAGAATCTTAATTTGGTAGGCTATTGTTTCAATCCTTTGAACCTCACTATTAATAATGAAATGCATAAGAAAGCTACTACAGGTCCTTTGGATGTGATTGAGAAGTATTGTGATGGCAATGAAAAATTAAATACGGACTTGACAAGTGAGATGCAACAATTCAGAAATTTAGAAGGTGACTTCAGAAGGCGACCTGCTACTCTTGATCGAGCCCTCATGCTGCCTGGTATGTTCTTTTTATTTCTTTTACTTTTTATATTTTAATTGTTTGAAGTGTATGAAAAATGGGTGCGTATTCAATTAATGTTATGTTTAGATGCATGGTGGAGAACTTTATGGAAATTGTACACTAAATCTTCAAAAGCTTGTTATTCGTGTACTAAGCCAAACATGTAGTTGTTCGGGTTGTGAAAGGAATTGGAGCATCTTTGAACATATTCACTCAAAAAAGTGGAATAGGTTAGAACACCAAAGGCTCAATGACCTTGTTTACGTTCATTACAATCTCCGATTGCGACAAATATATGATTTTAAATTTAACTTTTGGCCTCAATTGTTTGAACTCCGAATATTGCTAGTTATCATGTAAATTTAGATTAACAATACTGTAGGTTTGCGTTAAAGGGTCGAAACTATAATCCTATTAGTTTTGAAGAGCTAAGAAATAACGAAACATGGGTGTTGGAGAATGAGCCTCCTACTTTGACGACAAATGAAGTAGAATTATTTCGCAGAGAACTTGCAGCCCGCACTATCCAGTGCAACCAAAATGAAGGTAACTTATTAGTTATTTACTTATTTATTTGATTTTTATTTTCCTTTTTTGCAAGTGCATTTTTATTTTTCTAAAATTTTTTAATCATATTTATTTAGTTGAAAATCTCAACTTGGATGATTTCTATGATGATGATGATGATGAAATTGGAGTTAACAGTGGAGAGGGCACTAACAGTGGAGGACATGGCTCTAACGATGATCACGTTACTGGAAATGAATATGAATACCAGGGCCCTTTATTTCCACCAGTTTCACCTTTTAATGGTTGAATCTTGATATTTTAGTTATATCAGGGCATTTATCAACATCTTATGAAATTTGAAGTAGTTAATATATTTATTGAATTATGGTTATTGATATTTTAATAAACATAATTTATTGGATTGAGATTTTTAATTTTAATAAGTTTCAAAATTGTAAGGAGATTTTTTTTTTTTGACTTCATTATGATGAAAAATTATTAGAAATATGTATTAGAAATAAAATTATTGTAGGAATCTTAAACTTAAAGACTTTAGATTTTTTATTAGTTAATTTTGGTTGATTTTTTAGTTTGACCATAATATTTTAAATTGTAAAGATAATTATTTATTTTATTAGGAAAAACCTAGTAATACTCAATATGGTCAAGTCTTTTGTCTTTTGGTATTAAATATATGTTTTAAACATTTTTTAATTAATTATGTTAGATACAACTTTTAGATATTAATGATATAGATTTTTAGTTGTTGTAAATTATTGAACTCTTTAAGAAAGTTTTTTTGTAGTTGTAAATTATTGTATTATATGAGAAACCTCTATTTTATGATAATTTAACATCAGAGAGTGTAAAATTATTGGGTTTTTTGAGATAGTTTTGTTTGTTACTGTATTTATATATTAATATAGATTTTTAAATATTAATAATATAAATTTTTAGTAGTTGTAAATTATTATACTCCTTAAGATAATTTTTTAGTAATTGTAAATTATTGGATTAATTTTATTATGTGGTAATGAAACCTCAAATAGTCTAAAATTATTGGATTATCTGAGTTAATTTCATTCATTGTTGTATTTATATATTAATATAAATATGTGAAATTTTATCAAAAGCCAAAAAAAAAAAAAAAAATTTTCAAAATGTTAAATTCTCATTAATTAATACATATGTTATAATTATACATATATGTGCTTGTATCAACAATTATGTATTTTTTTTGTTTTTGGAGTGTAATTTTTTCATGTAATTTTCACAATTATATTTTACTTAAAGTTCATCACTTTTTCCGTAGGTCCATAATTGAAATGTTCTTATTTGTCATTTTACGATATTGATGGTTGTTATTTGTATCTAGATTAATATATAAATACAATAATAAATAGAATTTTCTCATATAGTCTAATAATTTAAGATTCTCTTAGATCTCATTCTCATGAAATAGAATTCTCTCAAATAGTTCAATAATTTACAACTATTAAAAAAAAATTCTTTCAAATAGTCCACTAACTTATAACTACTAAAAATATATTATTATTATTATTATTATTATTATTATTATTATTATTATTATCCAAATATTGCATCTCATGTAATTAATTGAAAAAAACATAGTAATAAATGGAACTCTCTAGTCTAATAATTTAAAACTCTCTTAAAACTCATTTTCACAAAATAAACATCTCTCAGATAGTCCAATAATTTACAACTATTAAAAACAATCTTTCAAAAAGTCCATTAATTTATAACTATAAACTAAAGATATATTATTATTATTATTATCCAAATATTGTATCTCACGTAATTAATTGAAAAATAAAATATTAAAAATATAAATTTAATTCCAAAAGAAAAATAATTTAACAATACTGAGTATTAGATTTTTACTAATAAATAACGAAATTGTTATCTTTACAATTTCAAGTATTAGGGTCAAATTAAAAAATAAACTGAAATTAAAATAATAAGAGACCTAAGGTCTTAATTAATTAAATATATCAACTCCTTCAAATTTTGTAAGATATTGATAAATACTAGCCCTAAATATATTAAAAAATTGTATAATATAATTTAACAATATATAATTTTATATAATACTATAATAATACATTTTTATGAACTTATAGCGTGCATATGTCACCACAATTTTTAAAAAACCATATATTCAGAAGAATATGAAAAAAGTCATTAATTTTATATAAAATTATTAATTAATTATATAACTTACGGGTTCATTTTTGGTACTTCCAAATTTATTATTTTATATCTTAAATTTTTTATGAATTTGCTTTCAGAACTTCATTTGTTTTTATTATTGATAATAGTAGTGATACAATATTTGTATTGATATTACATGTTAGTTTGCATAATTTGACTTTTTTCCCTTTCTAAGATTAAATAAAAAAATTAAACTTATTTTTAGTTATAATTTTGATGATCAAGCCTTCTTATCTTGGAAGGACCAAATTAACTCAAAGAAGCTCATTTCTAAAATTTATAACAAAAGAATCTAAAACAAAACAAAATATATATGCAATCGATTTCAATTTCAATCTAAACTCTATTATCACTCAATTGAAGTGATTTTTGCTTCCTAATATATCTTTATATTCACTTTTTTTTTTTTTTTCATATATAGAGTATTAATCTACTTTTTTTTTAATTATTTTTTTAGACGATTAAATTATTAAAAATAAACTTTTAAATTTTAACTAAAAGCATGAGAGAAATTGAGAAGTAATAGATATTTTAATTTGCTCAATATATTTTATCTCATAATTTAAATAAAAGAGTGAATGAAAAATAAATAAACAATACATTAAATAGTATAATTTTATATCTTTAAAATCATATTTTTTTATTAAAAATTAATTAGATAGCGTATAGATGATATCATACACACACATGTGTATATATGCATTTTAATATTCGTTATAATTATTTTTAAGTAATTTATAATTTTTTTTGTAATTTGAATTTAATTGAAATTTTTACTACTCAATTATGATAAATGATTAAATTTTAATATATATATATATATATATATATATATTTTATATTATTTTAAAAATTTATATACGAAAATATAAAATAATTTTTTTTAATTATAAATAAATAAAATTATATGTAGGCACGAGTTCTTTAGCTAGTTACCGCAAGTTCACTGAAAAAGATAAAAATTGTCAAAATTCAAAATTCAAAATTACCCTTTACTCAAAAAGAAACACGGTTTTCTTCAAAAGAGTCAAAATTGTATTTTGCAATTCCATCCACAGCTCTGCAGTCCGCACCAAACTTCTGGAACTTTTTGTCTTCCGTTTTCCGGAACCGATGAAACAAGAATACTACATAGCTTCATTTATATACATATAGATCGAATTCGTCAAATTGGGCAATTGAATTGACGATCTACTCGGAATCGTCCTGCGTAGTCGCTTGGGTGATTTTTCTTATCATAGATCTTGTATTTTCTGTTTAGATTGTCATTCATATTTCTTTATATTGGATGATTAGTTGTTTTTGACATATAATTCGGTAGGTGAGGACACGTAATTTAATCGGGTTATTGCTCTAGGATTCTGATGATTAAACTTGTGTTCATTAAAAGAACTTTGAATATGTTCTAGGTTTGTTTTCCTTTCAATTATCTTGACTCCCCAAACATGCCTCTTTTATCCCTCTACAGTCCGACCCAACATGGGCAAACGCAGAAAATAAGTTTTGCTAAATATTTATATGCGTGTTAATTTTTGTGAAGTAGTTGAGGGTATATGGGGGTTTGCATCAGACAGTTTGTACATGTTGCACATCATAGCGTTATTGTTTGGAAAATAGTGGTGTGTGATCTAAAAAATGAAGGACTGTGCTGGCTTTGGGGGGGTTCCTTTCCTATCCATTTCATGGAAAGCTCGACGCCAAACACCTTAGTGTCTCCTCAAAATCAACGGCTTAAATAATGTTTGAAAACTTTTACTTGTAATAATTTATTTTATCAATATTATTGTATATAAAGGCCACAATCTAGACCATTATATGTGGACTGTAAGATCTTCACTCCCTCATGGAATTGGAGAGGATTCATTCTCATATCATGAAAACTTATCGTTATGTAGCATGAAGCTTAAGTTATGAGGTTCCACCTTTAATTTGTCAATTGATTGCTGTCACAATTTTGGGATTAGGCCTTTATCAATACTTTGCACTTTTTATAAAACAAGCGATTTTGTTAGATGCCTTTAAATTTGTATGAAGAAAATCTTTATGTGATGTTAATCTCCTTCTCCTAATATGTGAGCAACAACGTATGACTCTGTTTCTATATTATAGTTATATGCTAACTTGGAAGATCATTGTACACATTCGACAAATAGGGGTGCTAACCGAGCCGAGGGCTCGTTTAAGGCTCAAGCTCGCTTTAAAGAAGCTTGTTTAACGAGCTGAAATTCGAGCTCGGCTCGATAAAAGCTCAATAACAATAGATATTTCCAAATTTTTCACGAAAAGCTTGAGCTCATCTCTTTAAAATCTCAATAAGAGGCTCAAACTAAAAAAAAAAAACTCATTTAACTAAATGAGCTGAGCTCAAGCTCGATAGGCTCGTCTAACAGCCCTATTGACAAGTGACATTTATGGATTTTTTTTTATCATTATGCATTTGCTTTCTTTGGCTCTCCAATTTTTTTTACTGTTTGCTTTCAGTTTATGGACAATGGTCTGCATATCAGCTCACTTACGTGTGCCTTTTCTCCCAACTAGTTAGGGCAGGAGGGAAATAATCCAAAAAGAAACTAACCATAGCAAAAAAGCATTAGAAAATATCCATTTCATTGTTAGCCCTTCGTGTTCACAAGCTTATTGCAATTCAATGTTTTCTAAGTATCCAGAATTTGGTACAGCCAAAAAGTTGTATTCTTGTTGAGCAACTCAGCTGTGGAACTTCTGGGACTTTTTTGATTAACTACTGTCGAAGTTGTGGGATGGCAGAGAAAGCCTGCGTAAAGCGCCTCCAAAAGGAATATAGAGCACTTTGTAAAGTATGCTCTTTTTTTATTCTCTCATTATTGTTTACTCTGTATGTAATGAGTATACATAATAATTCTGGTATCCTCCTGTTGGTAACTTTATTTACTTCTTTTCTCCCCCATGGAAAGTATATCTGATGTATTTCTTTCATTTGAAATACAAGTGATGTTTGATTTCCTAACTAAACATCCAAATCCTTTTGGACATGGATTCCGAGTCTTTATGAAACTACCATGTCATGCATGTGGGTTGTTGAAACTGATTTCATTCCCTTGCATTATCCAGCAGCATATTATGCTAAACTGTATAGCATCCAGAAGGATATTTCGACTTTTACTTCCTCGTACTAAACTTTTTTGTATTAAACTTCATTTGCTGCAAAATTTCCCTTTCAAGTAACCACCACTGGTGGGAGAAATGGCAGAGGCCATGGGGAATAACCACCAGGTTGCTGGTTCCAATCCCCATACTTGGGAGGTCAAACTTAACTTTTCTTTTTTTTCTTTTTTAACCAAATTTTGAATGTATTAAATAGCAGTTAGACCTAATCCATTGGAAAGAACCGTGTCCCAGAAGGCCCCCACATATTGTTATACACTTCTGACAAAACAAGCATATTAAACTTTTCTGTGACACGTTATAAATTCAAAGCAGAAAGCTAATGCATACACTTTTGCTTAGTGATGGCCTTGTTGGTTTATTTTCCCCTCTAAACTGTAGTTCTTCAAAACCTGTTTTTGTGCAATAAGATGATTTCAATATTTTCCTTGCAATTGTAGGAACCTGTTCCCCAATGTGTGGCTCGCCCTTCCTCAAATGACATTCTCGAGTGGCGTAAGTTGATTCTTCATTCATTTTCTTTATTTTTATGCTATTTGATTCATCAATAGAGCTCTAACAATCAATATTATTTATTTCTCTCTTTCTTCTTTCCCGCTGCATTCCATTCATAAATTAATGTAATCCTAAATTTTGTGTTTAGATTACGTATTGGAAGGGAGCGAAGGAACTCCTTTTGCAGGTTTGTTATCCTTGTATTTGGGGTTAGCTATTAGTCATTTTTTTCTCTATTGGTGCTCAATTGATTTTCTCGTCTTCTATTCATGCATGTTAAGGTGGATATTACTATGGAAAGATCAAATTTCCTCCCGAGTATCCATTTAAACCCCCAGGAATCAGGTAGTTCAAGTTCTGTCCACAAAAGTAGTTCCATCAAGAAAATTCTAGTTTGATACTTTGATTCTTCTAGTGTCATTCTTCTACCTAGAAGAGAAAGTTTTAGCATCATTAGGTTTAATTATTTTGTACTTTCTCATCTCAATTTACTTTTTATTTCAAATGTCATTTTCATTTCTTGTAGCATGACCACTCCAAGTGGGCGGTTTATGACACAAAGAAAAATTTGCCTATCGATGAGTGACTGTAAGTATTTTGAAATTAGACATAGGCATCTCTCTGTGTGTGTCTCTCTCTCTCTCTCTGTGTGTATGTGTGTATATTATTTATCAAGAAAGAAGGAAGGTGGATATAGGCATTATCTCTTAAGATGAGAATTGACTGTTGATTTACCTTCATTTACCAAATCACAGTTCATCCAGAAAGCTGGAACCCTATGTGGTCTGTATCAAGGTAACAAGTTGCTACTAATGTGGAAGAATTTTTTATATTTTTTATTTCAACAATTTTCTGAAATTGTTTTGTTGATTTTTTCATTGACAATAAATGCAGCATACTCACGGGACTGCTTTCTTTCATGGTGAGTCAATTGGGTTCCTTGGCATGTTTGTTCTTACTCTTCCTTAGCGTGCATTTTAATTTGACCTTTGTATGTGCAGATGGACAACAGTCCTACCACTGGTAGTGTGACGACTACTGTTGCAGAGAAGCAACGACTTGCCAAGGCCTCTCTTGCGTTCAATTGTAAAAAGTGAGTCCATTGCAAACTTAATTCAGCTCTAGTGCATTTATTTTTGTTTATTTATTTGGTGATAGAATGTTGCTTTTGTTTGGATTATGTCCTTATGTTTGTTTTATCGGTTGCTCTCTCTTTATAGATTGCTACACGTAGTTGATATTTCCTTAGTTTATCTGTTGGTTATTATTTCTGTTGGTGGGCAATTATAACTTATCTTGTGCTTCCTTTTTCATAAACAGCGTAACGTTTAGAAAACTGTTTCCGGAGTATTTGGAGAAATTCGAAAAGCAGCAGCTCTGTGAGAAGATTGTTCAAGAGCAGATGTTACCAGAGCTGAGACAAGATAATTTGAAGCCGTTGTTGGAGAAAAGAGGTGGTAAATCAATGACAGAAATAGAAGTGAATAATAGGGTAGCAGAAGGCCAAAAGGAGGTTGTGAAACACGGGAGGAGGCAATCGTTTCCAATGTGGGTGCTGGTGTTGCTAGTTTCAGTTTTCAGTGTTCTGATGGCCTTGCCTTTGCTTCAACTTTGATATTCCTGTCGTGTGAGGGAAAAACTTGGTTCCAGTAGAGGCAATTTGTGAAATGTCCTAGGATTGTCACATATCTATGATCAAGTTTCTATGTTTGATCCCAGTGAGTGCGCGATAATGTTAAGCATTGGGTTGTAGCAGTTGACCACCGTAGGGAGAAAATACTTTTGTTTGAATGTAAAATTTCTGCCCAAAAGATTCAAGTATTTTAGTATATGAGGTCAAGATTTACAAGAAGAGGTAAGACGAGGTGCAGAATTAGTAGTTCCCTTGAAAATGCACCATAAATTGCTTGAGATATCAAGTAATTTCTCTGAAAATACATATAATATCTCCATCTTTGGATAGTATTTATTTTAATATTGTACTTTCTTTATTCAAGTGTAAATATCTTAATTTTAGATAGTATTAGATACAAATTTTAAAACGTTCAAATAATATAAATTATACATTACTTATTTATATATTAGATATATTGTAAAGTAAATATATTAAACATAAAAAATATTTGAAAATATAATACAATTAAAATGTATTAAATCTTTACAAGTGGTATTAATTTTGTCATTATGTCAAAAAAAGTTATGGCCTTATTTGGAACAATTTATAAAAAGTTGATTTTAAACAAATTTATTTTTTGATATTTATTAGTTTGTATATAAAAAATTTGTACCACACTTAAAATAAAATGTTAATAATCTGTTCACAATATCACAGGTGCCCAAAATTTACTTTTTATAAGTAGTTTGTGGAGTAATTACATATATCAGTGAAAAAAAAGAGAGGTGAGTGTGAGAGTTTCAAATTTTCACTATCGAATTTACGTGAAAACTGGATCGTTAGATATCATATCAACATACTGAGTTGTCAATATTTGACAGCTCGCCCTATTATATCTTATAATAAGATATCACATATGAATAAATATGCACACAACGGAAGCATAAGTTTTAATTAAATAATAAAGATATTACATTAACAGGATACGGTACGAACAGAAGTCGTACAAATATTCGATTACACATTCAAGTTAGAAAAATTAGGAAAACATCCTAGTAGTATTCTACCTTTCTCTTTACCTTCGAGAATTCGCCTTGCTCGACTAATTCTGGAATGTTTATAAACATTGCAAGAACGAGCGAAATATGCTCAGTAAGAAATTATTTTGTTTTGAATAAAATAATCATTCCAATCAAAAATATATCAAACGATGTAGTTTTGAATCGTTGAAACTTAATATTTTGAATTCATGAGTTGAATATGAATTCCATCAAGACATATATGATATACGAGTGAATATAATATTACGTCATTTAACATTTAACATTATGAATAATTGAACACCAATTGGGTGACATTTCTGCCCGACACTTTGTCAAATAATCATCCTCGACACAAAGTCAAGTTTAACAACTCGTGCCCGTATACGTCACAACTATAGGAATTAACCATGTAAGATCTCGGCACACCGGTCTTTAGCTATGTTCAATATTTGATTTTAAATTATCATGAATATGATAAACATTTCATCATGACATGTTTATACATGGTAGATATGCATAACCATTTTAAACAAGTTCAAGAATTTAACTTGA
>JAUMHB010097532.1:0-10526 GCA_032359685.1 Pittosporum tobira
ATGACGATATCTATATGTAATTCAAATTAAGCGCTTTGGTGAGTTCAGGCATGATTCTGATTAGGGTATGGTGTTGCAGCACCAGAGTCGTTTTACTTGTACGACATGTTTGTTTAGAAATGGCAAGAAAAGAAAGGAAAATGTTCGAAAAGGAAAGTTTTCCATCATTTTCTAGTGTCTGAGCTTTTTTCCTCGGTTTATATTTTCTGATTCCAATATTTTCCTCAGTTTCTAAGACAACAAATTTTTAATTACATTATATATCCTTTTTTTCTTAGCTGGGCAACGAAATCATTCACTCTTAAAATCTGAGAGAAAAAAAAAGTCATTTCTTCAATGAGTCGGAAACTATAATCATTCCTTCAAATCAGCAACAAAATCATCCACTCGTTAAATCTGAAAAAAAATATATATATAAAAAATAAATTGTTCATTCAACGAATCAGAAATTATAATCAGTCCATCTAGGCAAATTTGGCAAAATCACACCATTAGATGTGGAAAAGAGTCAACTCCTTTAAATAGCAGATGGTAGATGAGGGAAAATAAAATAAAGAAAAAGATTCTTAGCCCTAAATTTGGAAGAATTAATACTTTTTCAAGTATGATGATTGAGATAAGAAGGGACACAAATGATGATATTATTGTCAGGATAAAGAAAAAAAAGGTGGCAGGCAGAGAGAATACAAGGAAGAGGGCCGGGAAGGGAGGAGGCGGAGAGGAAAGATTATTATTGCTTCCGGCAAAAAGTCAGAGGAGGAAATGAGGAATGGTACCATTCATAATTACAAGGGTAAAATAGTCATTGAAAATTTTTCTTTTTTTCTTTTTTCTTTTTAAAACCTCAAGCACACGAGAAGAGAAATTCATAAAATTTTCTATTATAAATTCATAAACATAAAAAAAAAAAAAAAAATTATAAATTTTTTATTATTTTCTTTTTCGACTTGAATTTTCAAAAAAAAAAAATTGCTTTTGTCTAAACTCACAAATAGAACGGTAAGGCATGTCAAAGGCTCCTACATTAGCACGTGGAAGATGGTATTGACATCATGATATGCTCCCTAGGAACCACAGTTACCTTCCAAGTAGTACTAACCCTCATGTTCAACAAAAGAAATCCACTCGTCAAAAATAAATATATAAAAAACAATTCTTATGCTTAATGAGGATATTAATTAATTATATTCTAAACACCATATATATATATATATATATATATTGGTTAAATATGAAATTAACTATTCATTCCAATCCAAAATATACTATTCTATTGTGTGTGTGTGGTGTGTGGTGTGTGGTGTGTGGTGTGTGGTGTGTGTGTGTGATTGAGCAAGTGGCCCAGTCGTAGGTAACTTAAGAGCTGGTGGTCCGCTGGCACATAGAGTAAATATCTTACTATTACCCAAAAAGGACCAAAATGCCATGCTCACTTCCTTCTGACACATACAAACAAATAAATGAAACACTCGGGGGAGGGGTTTGGATTTAGCTTTTTTTAACCTTTCTCTCTGTCTGGTCTCTCGTCGTGCGTGCGCGTGTGCGTGTGCGTGTGCGTGTGCGTGCGCGTGAGCTACACAAAGATCGATATGTAATGTTTTAAAAATATCGGCCCATGATCAAACATGTATTATATATTGGTGGATCGATTTAGCAAATTCTTTAATAGCATGTGATTATCAAACAATATTGTCCAATTTATGATTTCAAACGTGAAAATAAGTTAAAGTTGAACTATATTAAAATTAAAATAAAAAACAAAAACAAAAAAAATTACCAAACAAGTTTGTAATTGACATGGATAGAATTTTACATCATTTAAAAAAAAAATGTAACTATATTTTTTTTTCTATAAAAATTATAATTATACATCTATTTTAAAAAAATTATCAATTATTTAAAAAATTGTCTCAAAAGAATTACGTGCCTAGCACTTAGACGAACTTAAATATATCTTTAAAAAAATTGATATATACACTTGTAATACTAATTAATATCTTAAAAAAGTGTATGCAAAGTATAAAGAAAATTATATACAATAAAATGTATGTAATAAAATCTAGATTTTATTTTTCATCCTCTTGAGAAGAAAAAAAAAAAGGATGTCAAATAAAATGATAATAATGTTTGGAAAAGATCTCTTAGAAGTCAAATTGAAATCTCTAGACAACTTGAGGGGGGGAAATGATTGAAAAAGAAATTAGAGATGTGACCGTTGACTAATTGGATTGTTTACTTGTTTCATTTGAAACACTAATCAAAGAAGCGACCACCCTGACTTGTCCGAATACCCAAAAGATCATGATTTTTTTAATACTCTTTTCGTTTTAAGAACTAGAGTTATTTTTATATTTTATTTTATTTATAAAATTATAAATTATTATACTATAAATTTATTAATCTTTTAAATTTTATATTTATTAATATTTTATATATAATTTACGACATTAACTTCTGTATCAATTGAAATGAAATAAAATAAAATTACTTTATATTTAAATTTTAAATTTTTATAAATATATTATATGAAAATACATAAAATATTTTTAATTTCGAAATAAAAAATAATCAATTAACAAATTTTTTTGGTTGACTTTTTGGAATTTTATTCTTAAACTCGAAAGGGATGGTAATATTAAATTATTCACAACTTTAAAGAGATAGGAAACGTGTTTGGCCCAATTTTAATTTAAATATTAGCTCACGGAGTCTGCGGACTTAGCGTGCTTAATTTGAAGTTAATGGTCTATCAAACAAGGTTTAGAGCTCTAAAAGCATTACTTTGTGTTTTTTTATTTGGTTATGTATCTAGGAAAATTCCAAAGGGGTAGTTGACACGGACCTAACCGTGATGGTGAAATGAAGATTTATTATTATTATTATTATTATTATTATTATTATTATTATTATTATTATTATTATTATTATAATAATCATTATTATTTTCTTAATTACGAGAAGACCTTGATTGGAAAACTACCCCCTTGGAAGTTTATTAGAATTTACTATTTTACCGTCGAAAATGAAAACATAAATGATGTCAATGTTTTAAAATTCGCTATTAAGCGTTCAAGGATTCATCCGAGTATTTTTGGAGAGACTCTTAGTGATTTAGTTATTTTTTGAGTAATTTTAAGAAAAAAAATAAATATAAGACGGATTAATCTCTAAATAATTTTCTAAATTGGTACATTTTTTCTCTTATCGAATAGATCCGTCCAACGAGTTTTAGAACGCTAACTAATAATACAATTACAAAATATTTTCTTTAACAATAAACAGTGGCTTTAATCGAGAAGAAAGATTTATAACCTTATTATAAAGAAATATTTTTTTAAGTAAATAGTGATAATAATTCTATCCTACGTACAAAAAACATTAATAAGAAATTAATTAGGGTTTGAATCCCACAAAAAATAATTATAATTTTATAATATTAATAATAGACTAAAAACTTTACTTGATAAGAGAGAAATAATTTTACGTTTTACGTGTAGAACACTTAAATCTCAATTTTAATTATTAAATTAATATTTTATTTACATGATAAAAATACATGATTAAATAGAAAATAAAAGAAACTAATTTCACAAATATATTAGTAAAATATTTATATAATAAATTTGAAATTAGTATAAAAAAAAAAGATGCTTTTCTGTAAAATCCGGTTATTTGCCAAACTAAAAGAGAATCTGACGTTTTTTCATCGATTAATAATTGATGAAGTAAAATAAATATTAATATCTACTGTATTAATAATTTATTAAGGCGGCCGGTAATTACAAAATGGTACTCCAGCCACGTGAACAATGAAAGACAAATGAGCGTCACGAGAAGGAGAACAAACGGCAATAATTAAAGAGTAATAGTACAGACACACCTTTAACACATTTATAATATATAATACATAATAATTGATAAAATAAAGATTTATAAAAATACAAGTCTTAATTAATTTTTTTCATTTTTTTGGAACTCGTTATATTTATTTTAATTTTTAAAAAAATATATATAAATAGATATTTTAATAGTTTCTTTTATTTTAAAATTATGTCATTCGTTTGATTTTGTTCATATATTCAAATCGTGTAATTAATTTAATTTTAAAATATATTTATATTCTATTTATTAATATTTCGAATTGAATTCAAATCGAATTTTTAACCGAACATTTTCCAATCAAGTTTGAAATATTTAATTCTATTTATAATTTTATTTTTATGTAAATAGGAACTTTCATAATACAGTGTTAGGCCAAGATTTGTCAAGTAAAATTTCAAATAAATGTTTTTCTTTTATATTATTAATTAATATTGACAACACATCAATTTAATTTAATGACGTGATAACTTCCTGCACCGAATCTTCACTCACCGACCGTATCTTTTGACCAAGTCAATATGACATGTTTACACAATTAGCCAGATAACCAGCTCTTATTCTCGAAGTACTTTGAAAGGGGAAGCTTTAGAATTCAAAGTACCAATCATAACGTCGACCGTACAATCTCGGCCATCATCCCTATTAGACTGTCTATATTTTCAAAATTTATGCAATATTAAAATATTAGCGTATATTAAAAAAAATTAATTATATAATAATAATAATAATTAAAATTATACTTTTATTTTTTTTAACTGATGAAATAAAATATTTTATAGTAAAGGAAAAAGTAAATATAAATCTTCAAGTAAATAAATATAGTAGTAATAATTATGAGTTTATTTTTATTTAAATTCTAAATGTTCAAAAAAATAATAATTTATTTTTTTAAACTTTTTTAATATAAAAATATTATAAAATATTTATAAAAAAAATATTACAAAAATTATAAAACGGTGGACCTGCCTCAACAATTGAAACATTATTACCCTCCAATTTAGGAAGCCGTAATTTTCATCATAACATCTGCATAAATGGTGTCCCATTGTTTCTGTCCATGAGATTTTGTTCTTCTTCTTCTTCTGCTGCTTATTTCTCTTTCTTTCTCTTTCTCGTGATTATTCACTTCAAAACAGAGGCTTTAGGACGGAAGGAGAATTTATTTTTAATTATTATATTTTAAAAAATAATAATATTATAATTATAATCATAAACTGCATATATGTATAAAAGAGCCTGAGATTTTTTTAGTTGTGTTGTGGGAGAGGAGACAAGAGAATGGCTGCTGAGCATCATGTGGAGGGAGAGGGAGTGGCTGCAGAGATGTTAAAGAAACAGCAGCTTGGTCTTGCTGTTAAAAGTCTCCAATGGAGTTATGCTATCTTCTGGTCCATTTCTTCAACAACACCCGGGTACTACTTCTCATCTCATCTCATCTCTTCTCTTTTCTTATTTATTTATTTTTTCATTTTTATAAAATTTCCAAGGTCGGGTTTGACTTATTTTTCTTTCTTTATACGGATCTTAAGGCTGTACAAATTGGGTTGAGCTAATGGGATGAATGAGTAGGAGCTTTGAAAGAACATGTCGAAGTTTTGAGGATAAAACGTTTTTTATGTATTTTTTCTTCAATTTTGTTTACTTTTAATCAATCTCATTTCATTCACATTCATATAGATGGCTCAACATTGAACCATCTCCAATTTTGAAATAAAATATATCTCTTATGCTTCAATCTACAATCAACTCATACTCAGATCGTGGGCAATTAAGATTTTAAGTAGTATCCGCTATTATCATTAGCTAATTTGGCTTCTATCGTTTACACCTTCCTCCATTTCCACCTAATATACAAAATAAATATATATATATATATATATATAGAGAGAGGGAGAGAGAGAGAGAGAGAGAGAGAGTGTGTGTGTGTTTTTGATAGTATAATTGAAATCAAAATTTTTCAGGAATATTTAATTGTATCATTTCTTTACAAATGTAAATAATTTCATTTTTTTAACAGTTTGATGAATATATTTTTATTAATGGTTGAAAATTTTTATCAATATATAGTGGTGATAATATTTTCAATAATTTTAATTTTCCGTAGAGTTGATCTCTATATTATATATTATATGTATTTTGGATTATTATTTAAAAAAAAAACACCAAGAAGGTTAGTAGTTTATTGGGTAAAATTGTGTGGAAGATACACGGGAGGGGAGCCTTATCCATTAGTGTATTGGGTAAATGTGCATTTAGTTATGATAATGTGTGAATGATATATTTATTTAGGGTATTGGAATGGGGTGATGGGTACTATAATGGAGATATTAAGACAAGGAAAACAGTTCAAGCAGCACACGTAGATGGTGATCAAGTGGGAATACAGAGGACAGAGCAATTGAGGGAACTTTACGAGTCCCTTGCAGATGCTGAAGCCAACCCACAATCCACAAGGCCTTCTGCTTCATTGTCTCCTGAAGATCTCACTGATACCGAGTGGTATTTCTTGGTTTGCATGTCTTTTGTCTTCAATGTTGGCCAAGGGTAACAACTATATATCAATTCTCTTCCTTCTTCTAATACTTAATTCACTCTTGGTATGACACCTTTTTGTTGCTGCTAATTGCCAGTTTAGATATATAGTGGTATAACTAGTAAATGATTATTAATTATTTCAAGGTATGTTGGGTTGTAAACGATATCCGAAATATCTGGTATCTAAGTATTCAATTATTTGGAGACATCCGGTGAAATCGGATGTTATCCATTCGTTTACACCCCTATTTCAATGGTGCTGTTTCGTTGTGTCTAGTTGGCTGAAAGTCGTATCATATTCCTTCACTCCTTTTTTACATTGTTGTTATTGGATTCATTTTCTTTGAATATGTTCCTCATGATCAGAATGCCGGGAAGAACATTGGCCAATAATCAAACCGTTTGGCTATGTAATGCACATTCTGCAGATAGCAAAGTATTCAGTCGATCTCTTCTTGCAAAGGTACAAGTGTCGTGAAGTCAGACCTCATTTCTATACAAAGACTTCGTAAATGTCCCCAAAACTAAATAAATTCCTGTTTGTTTCTTGGTTCTATATTTGGATTTCGATGACGTTCCTCAGAGTGCATCAATTCAGGTACTTACAGAATCAAGATCTCTATTTTGCTACCTATACATTTTCTGCTAGTGAAAATCTTTGTCCAATGAAATATCATGTATTTCACTTTCAGACCGTGGTATGCTTTCCGTACTCAGGAGGCGTAATTGAGCTGGGCACAACCGACCTGGTAAGTAGCATCTAATTCATGCTTAAGATTAATCATCTAAAATGTTATTTTGGACAAGCAAATTTCAATTGGGAAACGTGTTTGCTCTTGGTGAAGTCTGATCTATTAATTCATAAGAGGATTGTTAAAGTTACCCAACAACCAGATGACTTTTAAAATCGAGTGGAGGGCCAATAGGTCCGATCTGTATCTTTTTTAAAAATAGTTTTGTACTTTCAGTTGAATTATGTTTCCTTGTATTCTCGTACGTTAGGAATGGACCATGTGCTATTGGTTGAAAACTTTTCTGAATTTTGTAAATTATATGTCTTACGTGATTGTTTTCCTTTAATTTTCTTTATGTGAAATCATTGGTATGTTCTTAATTGCTGATAATGTCTTTTCCCACAATTATTTTCATTCATATTGAAGGTCAAGGAAGATCCTGATATAATTCAGCAAGTAAAGACATCCTTCTTGGAGACTCCACCCTCAATCATTTCCAACAATTCTAACAACGATTATGAAGCCGCCAGAAATGATGAAGACATTATTGACTACGTCAAGCTTGATCAAAATGTGCTCGACACCAATCTTGATCCTGAGATTGAATGGGAAGAAATCAACACTTGCTCTCCTAATGACAGTTCAGAAAAACCTGAGCCTAATCGTCAGGCAAACGAGGGAGCTTGTCAAGGACAAAGCTGGCAATTCATGGAGGATGAAATTAGTAATTTTGAACTCAATTCGGAGAATTCGAGTAACCGTGTATCTCAAACCTTTGGGAGTCTCGAAAATATTGCCCCTGTTCCAAATGAAGAGAAAGTAAATGATGATATCCACTACAAAAACATTTTGTCCACCCTTACAAAGAAGTCCAACCAGTTGATTATGGCATCGTGCTTCAACAGCAGTACGAACGATTCCAGCTTTGTCAGATGGAAGAATGGAGGATTGTCAAGAGGTCAAAAATCTAGAGGTGGAGCATCACAAAGATTACTCAAAAAGGCAGTTTACGACGTTGCTAAAATGCATAGTAGTTGCTTGCTTGAGTCTCAGGAGGATAATAATGACAGGAGAGTGAAACTAAGAAGATCAGAGACTGATGAAATAGACGTGAACCATGTACTAGCAGAGAGGAGGCGGAGGGAAAAGATAAGCGAAAAATTTGTGCTTCTCGGATCACTAGTACCTTCTACTGGGAAGGTACTATATATATATATATATATATATATATGTCACTTTTCTAGTTTTCTTTAAGAGTAAGCCTTGAACTCGTTGAAGTTGTAAAATCATTGACCATATGATATGTTGCTCGTGTACAGAGAGTTGCATATCGATAACTGCCACATTTTCCTATACTATTAACAAATGGTCAATAACTTCATGATTTTACTGAATTCGGATACTTGAATATCTAGTGGAAGACGCTTAAAACGAAGAACATATATTTATTCGTGCAGGTCGACAAAGTGTCGATACTTAATAACACGATAGACTACTTAAGGAAACTCGAGAGCAGGGTTGAGGAGTTGGAATCTCAAAAGGAGGTGCAAGACATGGAAGCAAGAAGGACAAGGAAACATTGCGACGTTGTTGAGAGGACTTCGGATAACTATGGCTACAAGAGAATCTGTAACGGCAAAAAGCCAGGTACGAACAAGAGGAAGGGTTCTGATATTGAGGAAATGAAGGCTGCAAACCAGGTTCAACATGAAGATGACGATGTAACGGTCTCTAAAATAGAGAGAGATGTTTTGATTGAGATCAAGTGCCGTTGGAGGGAGGGCTTTTTGCTTGAAATCATGGATTCCATAAGCAATCTTCAGTTGGAGCCTCAATCAGTTCAATCTTCAAACATTGATGGAAATCTCGATTTGACTATTAAATCTAAGGTTCGACTCCTCTTCCTATTCACATAAAATTTTAAAATTCAAAATCACGGTGAGTATATTTTGTTTTAGCACGAAGTGTTAATTGTTAACTAGGTATAGAAACGATTTCAATGCTTACATCATTTCATATTATTTGAATATAATTTAGAATTTCGTAATTGACCAAAAAAATTAATAATCATTTTTATAACGGAAGAGGGCATATACGGTCTCGGTTTTAAAATTTGAGATAATTATCCATTTTCAGTACATTTTAAAATTAGAGATAAACTTTTATTTTAATACCATAAAATATAACGATATTTTTAATTTATTAATTTATTATAAATATAAATAAAATTTTACGCATCCATTTCATCTGTACGCATCTGTATTCGTGGAAGTCTTATGCACCAAGTATGACTTTTATGGATTATTGTTATAATGCAGGTGAAGGGGTCAGCAATGGTGTCTGTAAAAATGATGAGACAAGCACTTCAAAGAATTACCAGAAAGTTTAGACTTTAAGGCTGGTCGATTGCTAATCCTACTGTAATTATTATTTTATTAATTAATATATTATGCCATTATATGCAACGAGTACAAGTGACGAGTTTTGTGACCTTTCCAGAGGCATGGTTCTTCGAGTTAAATTACTTAAAAACTGTACGGAAATATTTTGTTCCAGGGGACATCCCTCCCTAAAGTTTACTATGAGCGCCTCAGGGTACTGCGCCAATGGCAGTTAACGTTAGAAAGTTTATCCAACGAGATATTTAACTTATAAAGTGGTAACCCAACTAAAAAGAGAAAATGTGTGCATAGACATTAGACAATAATAAGGTGTCACAATCTTGTGACACTTTGTGAACTTTTTTTGTTTTTGGCTAAGCCTAAATTTGGACTATTTTTCGATTTGTGTGTATTGAAATTTGGACAAAATAAGGTTCTTTTTAATATATATATATATATATATATACACACACACACACACACACACACACGAAGTTTCTCGTGCCAAATTGTAAAAATAATAATATACTTTTTTTTTTCTTTTTGATAGATAAATTATATGTTTGTATTTAGACTAAAGTCCAATTTGTATCCCAAGTTTTGATCGAAAATAAATTTTGCATCCAAAATTTCTTAATTTTAAAAAATTACCCCCTACTTACATTCGTACAATTAAATACACTCTCCACTTCTTTTCTGATCAAATTTTATCCGGAGAAACTTTGAGATCACTAAATTGATGGGTAATATGGTCAAAACATTAAATTATTTATCAATCTTTGACATATATATATATATATATATATAAAGGACAAACATCATTTTCTTCTGGTTCAACATTTTGTACATTTAAACAATTTTGCCCTTTAATATATAATAAAATACAACATCACATATAATGTCTTTTTCGTCAATATACGCTCTCATATTTCTTAATTACCATTTAATCAATTTAATATCAATGATCAATTAATTCAATCAATAAATGAATAAT
>JAUMHB010097576.1:0-17494 GCA_032359685.1 Pittosporum tobira
TATTTATTACTCGTCAGTCCTCACCTCCCTTGTTTATTCCTGTAGGGGATCACCCCTTTCTCACCGAGAGTTCTACAACTTAAATAAGCTAGTTTTAGTGTCAAATATTAGACTAAATTAAAAGTATGTCATATTTTCCATCTGAATTTATTATCTACATAAAAATATATTTTTGAGACGTAAAATTGCATAAAATTTCAACGATCAATACACATAAATGATATGATAAGTGTGTAATTTTTACCCTTTGAAAAAGATTGATTGCAAGTAAAAAAAAACTTGAGTAAAAATTGAAGTATACCTTTTTTCATTCTTTTTCTCTTAAATCTTTTCCTATTAACTTTTTTCATTCCTTCTCTTAAATCTTTTTTTGGTACCACATCAGCTCTTATTATACTGACCATGAAAATTTTACACAACAAATAAGGGGGCTACATATTAATTACATCATCCGAACCAATTCAATCAAAAAGGAGACATTTGTCATTTCAAAGTTACCTAAAAAGAGAAACAAAAATTGACATTCAAACCAACTCAGGTGTATAATATACACCATGCATTTGCTAGCCCGAGAGCTTCCAAGTAGAAATCACAGAACCTTCGCACAAATGTCTTCTTCCTCCACATCTTTCTCCCTCCACATCACCATTTTCATCCTCTTTTCCTTTGCTCAAGCTTCTCCTACTGCTAAAACTGGACCGACCCCATCTCCCTTCAAGAAAATCTTCGCGTTCGGAGACTCTTACACAGACACTGGCAACACAGGCTCAGCCACCGGCCCATCCAGTTTCCAGTATGTGTCAAACCCTCCCTACGGCCGCACATTTTTCCACCACCCCACCAACAGATACTCCGACGGCCGCCTTGTGATTGACTTTGTAGCCGAAAGACTGTCTTTGCCGTATTTATCACCTCACCTTAATAAAAAGGCTGATAAATCACATGGTGTGAATTTTGCTGTTGCGGGCTCCACTGCTATAGAGCACAATTTCTTTGTAAAGAACAATCTTACATTAAACATTACTCCTCAGTCGCTTCAAACTGAGCTCTACTGGTTTAGAAAGTTCTTGCAGAGTCAAGGGTGTGTCAACTCAACTGTAACACCAAATCAGTGCAACATGGTGTTTGATGAGGCCTTGATCTGGGTTGGTGAAATTGGTGCTAACGACTACGCGTATATTTTCGGATCTTTAGTCACAGGCAAAACCATTCAACAGCTTGCAATCAAGAGAAGTACCAATTTTGTACAGGTAAATATCAAACACCAGTTTTCTACTTACTAACCAGTATGCGCATTATAGAGTCCCTTAAATTAATCAAGATTTCATATATAACAACAATAGTATTAGGGAAAACAGATCAAATGCCCCTGAATTTACCTATTTTCTGTCGATTCACAGGAATTGCTAAACAAGGGTGCCAAGTATGTCGTAGTTCAAGGTCTGCCTTCAACTGGGTGCCTGACATTGTCCATGTATCTGTCTGCAGAAGAGGACAGAGATGATATGGGATGCTCTGGAAGCGTGAACGAAGAGAGCTACAATCACAACACCGTCTACCAAGCCAAGTTGGAAGATTTAAGGAAACAGTTTCCAAAAGCAGTCATTGTTTATGCTGATTACTGGAACGCTTATCGCACTGTCATGAAGAATCCTGGCAAGTATGGTTTCAAGGAGCTCTACAAAGTCTGCTGTGGCGCAGGCGGTGGACAGCTTAACTTCGATTTGTCCGCAGCCTGTGGGTCGCCTGCCTCGAGCTCCTGCGAGAACCCTGCACAGTACATCAATTGGGATGGGGTCCATCTCACCGAAGCGATGTACAAGGTGGTTTCTGGCATGTTACTCGATGGAGGATTCACTCACCCTCCATTTGAGTACCTGCTGAGCAAGAAACAACAATCTGGATGAAGTGATTTGCAGTTTTGTTAGCATCACAATGTGTTTCTTATCTGTTGTTATTATTATTATCGTAACTTAAGTTTTTGTTTGCCACTAGATGAAGTGGAATGAGATATTTGGACTCTTTGGAAGTTGAATTTGGATTTTAATGAGCTCGGATGCTATATATATTATTAAATGATTGATATAATGAGTCGCAATATTGAAACTCTCGTATGTTTAAAAATTACATATAATTTAAAGAAAATTATTTTAGGCTATTACGAGAGAATTACAATATTGTCACATATAAATACAAAATTGTAAATATCAGTATCAAAATTTTTTTAGCCTTACTAGTCCTAGTAAATCTTTTATGTAGTACCTCCAATTTCAGAACTCTGATGCCTTCATTTTATAAACCACTATAGAATCCTTCCATGGCTTTTCTTAAAAAAACTTTTTTATTTTTATCAAAACAATATTGAGAGGGATCCCAATTTAGAAAGGTTTGCTCCATCACTTGCGACTCAAAATATACAGTTGTACAGGAACGCCACGTACAGAATGTTAAAAACAGTCAAACAGATAATCTGTTTGGTATGATTTCCAAGACAACTTTCCACATGGGATTCTTAGAAGTTACTGATGTGAAAAAAAGTGTGGCATTTGAACAAAGTCAAGGTTTAATTTAAGTCCAAATAAAGGAAAAGACAATAAAAGTAATCCAAAGGAAAAGACAACAAAAGTAATCCAAATCATTCCATTCCACAATTTTGACAACACATTATTTTTTTTATAAAATTTCTATTTTAAAAAAATTTAATAAAATAAATTATCTAAATTATCCTCGTTTTATCAAATATAATCTACCATTTCAACCATTATAGTAAACTATTTAAACAATTACTCAAATATATAAAAGTTAAAACGAATACTATAAGGTTGGTTTAGGCAATTTTTTTCATAATCAATGACTAAATTTTTAAAAAATTGTAAAAAGTCAAAAGTTATAAGATGTATTATTAATTAGCACAATCCAAAATTAAATTACCATGGACAAATTTTAACAGACTTTCCTCATTCTGAAAGTTCGCTCAGCTTTAAATAAGCCATGCATTCTGCTAGTCTAAGAGTTTCCAAGCAGAGCAGAAACCAAACCAGGAAACAATGCCTCAAATCTCCCTCATCACCATCTCCATCTTCATCCTCTCAACTTTTGCTCATGTTTCTGCCACTAAAAATGGCACAAAACCACGGCCTTTCAAAAAAATCTACGCCTTTGGAGACTCGTTCACCGACACTGGCAATACAAGAACATTTGCGGGCCCGTTCGCTTTCCAATTCGTCTCAAACCCTCCATACGGCAGCACATTCTTCCACCGACCCACCAACAGATACTCCGATGGACGGCTCGTGGTTGATTTTCTAGCCGAAGCCCTGTCCTTGCGTTATCTGCCGCCTTATCGTAAGCAAAACGCTGATAGATCACATGGTCTGAATTTTGCAGTTGCTGGTGCGACTGCTATAGAACACAGTTATTTTGTAAAGAATAATATTACCTTAAATATTACTCCTGAGTCACTCGAAACGCAGTTTAAATGGTTTGAAAAGTTGTTGGAGAAGGAAGGATGCAAAAACTCAACAGCAACACCAACAAAATGCAACGCGGTGTTTGACGAAGCATTAATCTGGTTTGGTGAAATTGGAGTTAATGACTATGCCTATACCGTTGCATCTTTCATCTCAGGCCAAACCATTCGGGAGCTTGCACTTAAGAGAACTATAAAAGTTCTCGAGGTATTACTACTACATATCTACTAATTACGTTCAATGTAAAACTATTAATGACATACACAGTACACCACTATTACACCCATAACACGTAAAACATCAAAAGAAGAAGTGTTAAATACATACTTTTCGTTATTCAATTTTTATTTTCAGGATTTGTTTATCGAGCTAGTTTTCCTTCCTTTCTTTTGTCCTCCCTTCTTTAGGTTTGTGCCTTTCACATGGTTCACCACCTAGATACATAGTGTAAAATATTTTAATATTTGTGTATTAATATATAAGAGTATTATTAATTTTTAAATATTAATTCAAATACTTTAAAATTAAAATTGATATGAATTTATTTAAATTCTACAAAATAATAATAATAATAATTTGACTAATAGGATTTTTTAAATAATTCAATATTATAACAATTGTGTTGATTGTAACAAATTTTTTTTAATAACTTCAAAAATTTTGTAACTTAAAGTTAAAAAAATTAAAATCAACTTTTGAAAGTACTTCTCATATTTTGAAATGGGTGGAGTATCGATCAATCTCTTTATTAGGAAAAATAAAGTAAAAACACAATTATACATTATAATTTTAAAAATATTTTTATATGTTTAATATAGTTGTATGTTATATTTTTCAAAATAATATTAAAAATTAAAACATTTAAATTGAAACAGAATGAGTAAGACTTAAAGATGAGATTTTAGTTGCAAAACAGAAAAATATAAGTAATAGAGGTAATGTTATAAGTTCTTAGGAGTATAATAATAAATTAAAAAAGAGAAATAATAATTAAAAAAAATTGCTAGCTCATAAAGAAAATTGTGTGAAGGAGAGACGAGAAAAAAAATTAAAAATTCAGTATTTATTTTTTTAAAATAACATATATATTAATATTTTATGTGTTAATAGGTGTAACAGTAGTGTGCATTTAACTTTTCTCTTAATGAACATGATAAGATTACTGACTTGAAAACTTATCAGAAACCGTTGAGCTCTCTTTCTCACTAATTAGAATGTCACAAGAACACAGACTACAAAAGTCAAAAAACTAATTAATTAATGCAGATTTTCAAATCTGCTCTTTATGCATGCATTTAATAGCCGTGTTTTAACAACCTCTATCTCACGATCAAATTGACCATCTTCCGGACCAACACATCACACAATTCCTTTAACATATGGACTGCCAGTAGGGCTGCTAACGGAGTTCGAACTCTGCCTTGTTATAATAAAATAATTTTTTTATCAAATTAAATTCAAGTTTTTTTTATCATAGAATAATGTTATTAAATTTTAATGTACTCAATTTGTTATGCTAAGTAAGTTTTTTATGAAATTCAAATCAAGTTTAATTCAAATTAAATTCAAACTTTAAACAAGACTCAACTCGTTTAATCTCCTAACGGCAAGACTATGATAATAATAAACTTATATCGAATTTATTAATCATGTACATTTTTATTATAAAACAGATGTAGTTACCGTTTTTTCTAAAATTGCTTTACCTGTATATTTCCGTTTATAATTTGTAGGCATTGCTGAACAAGGGTGCCAAGTACATCGTGGTCCAAGGTCTGCCTCCGACAGGGTGCCTCGCGCTAACAATGGAAATGTCTTTATACTTCGATAGAGATGATATGGGATGCGTTGGGAGTCTGAATTCGCAGATTCACATACACAATGACGTCTACCAACGCATGCTGACAGAATTCCACAAAAAGTTTCCGAAGGCCGTCATCGCCTATGCCGATTACTGGATGGCCTACCGGACTGTCATCAAGAACGCTGCTAAGTATGGCTTCTCTGATCTCTACACCGCTTGCTGCAGATCCGGTGGTGGGACCTACGTAAACATGTTCATTACATGTGGCTCGTTTATGTCGTACTCCTGCAATTACCCTTCTCAGTATATTAATTGGGATGGTGTCCACCTGACTGAATCAATGTACAAGGCCATTGCTCACTTGTTCTTCAATGGAACATTCAGCAAGCCTTCGTTTAAGTACCTGTTAAGTCGGAAAGAGCAATCCATGTATAACTGATTGCAGTATCAGCTTGTCATTCTGATTTGGGTTCCATTTTAAATTTTAAGTGACATATATTTGAAAGAAATCGACAAGTACGATTTTTTTTGTGAGACAGATATAATAATAATTTCATTGTTCACCCAATATTTCTCTCTAATCATAATCACAGCTTTAACGATTTGTTTGATAGGACATACATGAAAACCTTCAACGGTTTCTCATAAATATATCTTGGTTTTAGATTATGAATTGTGCATGCATTTAATTAAATGCTCTCTTTGTTTTCAAACAGTCAACTACATCTGTCTCGCAATCAAATTGACCATCTTCCAAAACCACTAAACCATACTGACCATGTTCCCAAACCAATATATCGTACAATTTCTTTAACATATGATAGACTACAGGTTAAACGAGTCGAGTCGAGTTTATTGAATTTTACTTGTTACATCATTTTTTAAAGTTGGATTAGATTAATTAAACGAATTTTTCAGGTTAAACGAGTCGAGTCGAGTTTATTGAATTTTACTTGTTACATCTTTTTTTAAAGTTGGATTAGATTAATTAAACGAATTTTTCATCGAGCTTTTACCAAGTTTGAGTTTATTCATGAACAATTTGGGATATTTAAGTCATCGAGCCATAACGAATTGAGTTTGTCAATCTCAAACTTGGTTCAATAAATTAAACGAGTTTTTTATCAAGTTCGAGCTAAGTTTTATTTGACCCAAACTTGAATTTCAAATGAAAACTCGGCTCCTTTAACATTTGTTTTTAGTGTTCTAAAAATCGGTAGGCGGACTTATGCGGTATAAGGAGAGCCTAACACCTAGACAATCTTAATCGGACATAGGCGGGGATGAATTGGTCTTAGGCGCTCAATTAACCTAGGCGGTAGAGAACCTTCTAAGATTAATTTATGTATTAATTGAAAATAAACAAAAAATTTTAAAATAGTACTAAAAACAAGAAAATGATCATAATGAACAACATCCAATTTACTAAACGTGCAAATTTATAATAGAAAAGATGCAACATTTAAAAAAAATCACTTTACCTTATATATTTCCGTTAATTGCAGGCATTGCTGATCAAGGGTGCCAAGTACATCGTCGTCCAAGCTTTGCCTCCGACAGGGTGCCTCGCACTATCGATGCAAATGTCTTAATACTTTGATAGAGAGGATACGGATGCGTTGGGAGCCTGAATTCTCAGAGGTAAATACACAACGACGTCTACCAACGCATGTTGACAGAACTACGCAAAAAAATTCCAAAAGCCATCATCCCCTACGCCAATTACTGGATGGCCTACAGGACTGCGGTCAAGAACGCCGCGAAGTATGGCTTCTCCGTCTCTACACCACCTGCTGCGGAGCCGGTGGTGGGACCTACAATGTAAAACATGTTCGGACCATGTGGCTCGTTTATCTCGTCCTCCTGCAATTACGCTTCTCTGTATATTAATCGGGATAGTGTCCACCTGACCAAATCGATGTACAAGGCCTTGCGCACTTGTTCTTCAACGGAACATTCAGCAAGCCTTCATTCAACTATTTGCTGAGCCGGAAAGAGTGATCTATGTATAACTGATTATAGCATCAGCATGCATTGTCATTTTAAGTATATATTTTTAAAAAATCAACAAGTATGGATCTTTATGTGAAACAAATAGATTAACAATTACAGTATTCACCCATTATTTCTTTTTAATTATAGTCACAGCCTTAATGATTTGTTTGATAGGCAATGCATGAAAACCTAAAAATAGGTTTGAACTTGGTTTTCTTCAATCGTTTCTCATTCATATAAACTGGAAAACCAAATTCAAAATACCTGCCCATTTTTCCACTTTTCCTGGTATTCCTAAATACAGATTGTGCCCAAAAAACGTGCTAAGACACAGGACAAGTCAAACTAGAAGGCCAATATTCAAACTATGACATTAGTTTTATAAGTTCTACAACAGAACTAATGTTACGCCCGGTAAAAGTTCTAAAAGTACAACAAACCCCACATGTTCCAAAATTGCAGTAAAATGTCAAGTAGAACATTACATTTTAAGGGCAAACTACTTGGCTACTACATGCTTATTTTTCTTGCTGCCTCTCTTTCTTGAACTTGTTTCAGGTCCTTCCTCCTCCTCAGCCTTCTGCTCGGCTTCTAAAATGGCCAACTGCGAAGTTCTCACACACAGATTTTTATTAATAAATGGACAGTATAATATCTCAATAGCTGAAAAAGCTAACCAAGAAGATTACCTCATCAAGTATTGGTTTAAGTTCCTTGTACCGAGTTTCAGCAAGATCAAAGCCATCCTTTCGTAGCTCCTATAGAGTCATACAAGAATTTGATACATTTTATACAACAATTCATAATCTAAAACCAAGAGATAGAGAGAGCATCATAAATTACGTGATGCATTTCAAAAGAACTTCCCCTTTTGACATGATGTAATTACATGTGTGTGTCCCAATACTTTTTAAAAGTAAGACTTAAGCTAGATTTGTTTAGAGCACAAGTAACTTTTCTTGCTGTTGAGGTTTTCACACTTTCACTAGAACTCTTCCAACAAAATCATATTAGAAGCTAATTTTTTCATACTACTTGACTGGGTCATGTTTGTCTTAACAGCTTAATGAAGCGCGCAGCACTATTCAGCTTACTATTAGAAAGAACAACGGACCTTTCCAGTGTGTTCAGTGTGTTCATAAGCTGCCATTTGCCAGTACATATTTGTACGCCTATAGAAGTCCTTCAAGGATTCTCCAGGCTTCACCAAAACACATAAGAACAAATAATCAATTAGCTATGGCTACTTGAAATGCAAATATACTTATAATCATTATTATTTAGAGGGCTAATGATGCAAGAGCGCTTATATCGATTAAAATATCGGAAGTGTCAAATGCAGAAGCACATATGGAAATAATAGGAGTACCACTGGCGTCCTCTGTGCATCAGAAAGGCCAAGACTGGCTCTGATTTGCTCAATTCTAGCACGTTTTTCCTTCCTTCGAAGATTCTTTCCTCCACCTTTTATTACAGAAACAGCATCTCCCACATCGAGTGACGTTGAACCACCGTTGCTAGCCTTAACTCACATAGATTGGAAAATAAAATTAAAAAACTGAAGCAACAACAATATAAATTCACATTTTGGATTAGTTGGAGAAGGGGTGAACTATGTGTGACGTTCAATCAAGAGTATCAAAATGAGGGTAACAAGTATAGTTGAAGTGAGCATGAAAGCTAGAGAAGCACCTCTACCATATCATCATTGTCAGTCTCATCGTTATCAGCTCCACTTTCGCATTCTTCATCATCGCTATCATCTTCATCCTCATCGTCATCTTCATCTTCTGAGGCCTCAATCCATTCAGATTCAGATGCCTGTTCGAATTAAAGAAGAAATAAGCGATTTAACAGGCAGCGATTTATACATATATGTATATGTATCATCTGAACTATACAAGTCTATAAGATAGGCGATATTAACATACAGGTATGAGGCACTTCCATTCATCAAGTTTACTGAGATTCAGAGCATATAAATCATCAAGTGTTATTTCACGATCCCTAACTTCCATCATGCCTCCATATATATACAATGTATCTCTTCCCACAACCATGCAAGAATTGATACGTCCACAGGGCTTCACTATCTACAGGAGAATCATAATATAAAAATGTATGAAGGGGAAACAACAAAATGCACGAGAATCAATACATAATTTCGGCAGCTATATATAAATCGACACCTCTTGTGATGCAGAATTTCGCTTTGATATTTTAGAACTTGATTCGTTTGGCTTTCCATCAGATCTAACGGCTACATCACTTTCATCAACGGTGACACCTTTTTCCATATGAATGGACATTTCGTTGATGTCGACCTCCATGTCAACCGCTTCATCATAATTCAACTTCTCATCTTTATCATTTATAATCTTTTTCTTCTGCATAACCAACGGAACAAGTAACAGGATGGTGTTAGAACACTACTGCTCTTACATTATTAATGTCCACACTCTCACTCGATAAAGGTAGTTCAAAGATGATACATTCAAAATTTTAAACTCGAAGATTAGCAATGAGTGGTAAATTTGAAGAAAACGAATGAAGGCAACACATTACAGCAGCAGAAATTATTGCAATACTGGAATCAGTATTAATGCAAATATTGATGATTAAGAGGATAACAGTAACATTATAAGAACATAAAATCATGTATTTCTAGACAAGAGTACCTTATCTTTTGTAGATTTCTCCTTCCTCAGCTCCAACGGATACCTATATGCAAAATAAGAATGATATGCTCAGCAACCGAACAACTTTTTTGCATAGCAATTGGCAGTGAAGATATATATTCATATTCAAATATACTTATTTTTCTGGGAAACATATTGAACTTTAACAATATATCTACTTTGAAATACTTTTTTTAATAAGACAGAATTTGGCGGACTTGGTCAAGAGTGAAATACTAATATTTTGAATGGTTGAAACTATAGATTATATAACTTTAACTACTCTACACACATTTAATATGGTTTGAAGTGATAGCAAGTGGCGATCCTGGAAAAGTTCATGATGTAACAGAAGTCCAGAATGGAAATACAGATCGCGAAATAACAAAACATAACCAACACCTTCCTCTTGAAAATATAACAAGTGGGAATTACCAGCGATGATTATCTAACTGGAAGCCGTAAAGCTCGTTCAAGAATAAGCTCATCATGACATCACCTGCACAGATAATGGAATCCATGAACACACAACAGAGTCAGAGCTTTGACCATAGAAAATGCACAAACTGAGTGCAAAGGATAAATATGTAATTGAGTTTATTTTTAAATATAAATCTGACATGAAAACCAGAACAAGCAAATAACCCTTAAACTGTTATTTATGTACATTTTCAATGTATGCTGTTCTAAGATACAATTTGATGGAGATCATATACATATACTAAGAATAAATCAGCTCAAAGTTAATTTCCGTTCATTGTCAAAATAAACATTTCAGATATTACCATTTCAGACTCTTATAGCATTAAGTACAGTGCTTTATACCACAAAATGAGGTAAACACAAAATATACAGATTATTCTGCTATAAAGTCCGATTATTATTCTGGAAATTAAGAATTTGTAACCAGTAAAAGCAAAAACTACTAAATGGTGAACTGAAGTTGATATCAAAACCAGAAGCTAGACCAAGGAACCCCGATTTCCACAGGAGAGAGCTTCATCCAACAAGAGACGCATATGAACAAGACATGAGAATATAAAGGATACTAACCTTCCACTTCCATGTCCACCACACCCCCAAATAGCACGGCCCGCTTTTTATGAACACACATAGAGAAACTGGCACAAGGACCAGGAGGCATCCCACTTTTCTTGACCTATTATCACATACAAAAACATAAATCAAAAGTACTTTGCACTGGCCCCAGATAGACAGAAACATGCAAAGACAGCTAAAACGGAAAATTCATTTCTTATTCTTTTCATTTGCATGTTATTATTAATTGATTTGGGGTGAAAATTAATTAATAACCAGCCGGGGGAAAGGGAAGAAGGAAGAGAAAGCACTCAAACCTTGTTCCATTCCCAAGTCCTAGGGTCAAGAGACCACATGTCTGAATGAACAATTCCTTTCTCAGAGGAACTGTTCTTATCGGAAGAAATCACTTTTGAATAGCCGCCATATAAATATATCTACATTGTCAAAGGTAAAACGCAAAATTAGATTAGCATTACCACTGCAATCAAACTTGATAAATTTAATATAGCTTTTTAAAAACCATTCTTCATGTTAATTCGATTCTTTACCAAAATACATTGAATTGAAATTAAACTAAAGATAAAAAGACAACATTCTGAATCATATCCAATGATTGAGGTCGCCATAATTTTCATTAATATGGAAAAGGAACGGACATGTATCTGTTAGAGTTTAAGGTTGACGTTTAACTCATTTCAGTTAGAGTCTGACACTTAACTCACAGTAACATAAAATGAATGGAAAATTCAAGATATATAATTGAGATAGACCAAGCCCGGACATGCATAAATCAGTTACCTTTGATGTTCGAGCCATTATTATTCAGTAAAATTAGGCTGAATAGCACAAGCTTTTAACCGATTCACTGACCTCATCTTGGTAAACCGAAAGCTGAAAACCACTCCGAGCACTGGGCCACATGCAACCAGGTTTAGGTTTTATCTCCTGCCACTGTATTGCAAAGCATATCTTTAGTAACAACATCTGCACCTCAAATATAAAAACTTCAGTATGTTAGCAATCATAGATGGGCAGATTATATTCACCTTAAACTGATCCAGGTCAAACACATGCAAATCATTGTGATACCTGCACCAATAGGAACTTTTTATGGCAAGGAAAACAATAATTGACTAAAATAGTACAAAGATCCATTTTGGAGTTCTTAAGAACTAAGTTTATATAATTGATATATGTGTAGGCAAATTAAAGACGGTAAACCCAATGGATGAAGCTTTAGCATTGCCAAATAAGACGTAGACAACAACCTCACTTCTCTAAGAGTGTCATAGAAGCCTCCAAAAAGAATAATCTTGTGCTTGTACAAAACCTGCAAAATTTCCATCCATGCAAGGCATTTGGCCTTTTGAGAGAATTTTACACAAGTCTAACTGAAGGACTTAAAATAAGGAATATATTATTAATGGAATATTTTATTAATTTCAAAGGAACATATCCGTTCAGTGAGTATGTTGTTTTAGGGGGGAGAATTTGGTTCTTTGGTAACAAGGTCATACTCAACTTAGGGTCCAAATTGCTGTAAAACTTAATGAAGGGAGCACCACGTATAGATAACTTATGTTATATATTCCGCTATTTACCCACTAAAAAATAATCCCTCCGTCCCATTTTATTTGTCCTAATTTTCTTTTTAGTTTATCCAAATTTATTTGTCACTTTCGTTTAACGTACTACTTTATATCACATTTTTCAACCCTACCCATATTTAATTATCCAACTCTTTCATAGGAACAATAACACAATTAAAATATAAAACTCATTTACTCCTTCCACTACATAAAATGAAATCTTCTCATTAGTTAGGATAAGAAGGGTATTTTGGAGAAACTATATTTTTTCTTAATGGACATACATTTGTCAATTGGGATAATTAAATTGGGATGGAGCGAGTAATAATAGTAAGATATATGTACTATATATATAAGAAAACAAAATAAAGATTTATTGGCATTCCTTTATGGTCTATTTTGGTTTAAAATGTCATTCATTTAGAATCCTTCTTGAAATTTTTTGTAATGCCAAATGTGCAATATAGTGTCCATTCTATGAAATGAAAAGCCAGAAAAAAGCATCTGAGGGATCAACTACAGCCATTATGGATTCTACAGTTTGTAATCTTGAAATTACGAAATAAACACAAACGTTAATACAAACAAAAATTATGGATTTCCACATTATATGTTAGTTTCAAATAACCATGCCAACTCAAAGACACCAAACCCACCATTCGATGACCTGAGCGTGGACTAGGACACCCTTTATAGTTTAGTTGTTCCCATTGATTTGTTTTCATGTCCAACACCCAGAAGTCCTGCAAGAAAATTCCGAAAGCCACGTTGTAAATATAAGCCCGAGTTTAGGCATTACCCAAGGGCAATAATTACAATATAACTCTAGTGCTTTTCAGTAGAAGATGATGAAAGACAATACAGTTCCTACCTTGTAGTGGTGGAAACGCTCTTGATTAGGGGAGGTAAACTCACCACCTATAAACCAACAAAAGTCAAGCCAAACATCATACATAAAAGTAAAGCGAGACAAAACTATGACTGGTGTAAATATGCATAATACACAATCATATCCATGTCCATTTACATAAAAGTAAATGCATATTCATTTTTTACCAAAAATATAGAGATAATTCTTCCAAGCAACAGCCTGGTGAGCACTGCGAGGGGGCGGACTGTTAGGGCTCGAAATTAATTTCCAGTCCCCCTTATCCACATCGTACCGATAAAGATCACCATATACAAATGTCTGCATCAATTGAATGACATATACTCATTTTTCGGCAAACAAGTACTTATAGTGCAATGTGTGCACAGTAACAGATATAAAGGTACAATCACAAAAGATAAGGGTTTAAAAACCAAACCTTGTTACCATTGTAGAATTCACCCCCATATAGTATCAATTCTGTCTCTTTCAAAGGATTAATACTTAACTGCACAAATCATCAAATTTATCACTAATACACAACATGAATTACTTAATCAAAAGATAAT
This sequence comes from Pittosporum tobira, assembly GCA_032359685.1. NCBI lineage: Eukaryota > Viridiplantae > Streptophyta > Magnoliopsida > Apiales > Pittosporaceae > Pittosporum > Pittosporum tobira. The sequence continues at coordinate 14,015 of JAUMHB010097576.1, forward strand.
CTTTAGCTAAAAAACTATAAAAAGTTAATAAAACCTAATCATACCGAACAATTGGATCGAGGGGAGGGGGCTGGTACATTTTCTTCAATATGGACATCCTTCTTCTTAGCTTCCTCTTTTTGTATACTTAACTGCTCATTCAAAAACACAAAGTATAACTACTATAATAATAACATTCATATTATAAATTGTAGTTAAGCTTAAATAATATTGAAAAATTTGCGTTCATTGGTAGATTTAAGTAACTGAATATGTGGTGAAGGAGGAGGAAATACCAAAATGGCGTCGATGTCGTCTTCAGGGGAGAGTTTCTTGGATTCACGGCGAGCTTTTTTCTCGTCGGCTTTGGCTGTTTTCTTCTCTGTCTTCTCTTTGCCTTTGCCGGGCTTCTTGATCTTCTTCCCCATTTTCGCTCTACTTCTCTTCCCCCGCTGAACACAAACTAGTATAGAGTCGCTCGCATTGTGATATCTAGTCCACCGATTGCGATGAAACTTGAAACGCCGCGTTTGCAAAATTTTCTCTTTCCTTTTGCTGCTAAAATTTTGAGAAGCTCATTGTTATTTCATTCTCCCTCCGTTCAATTAAATTATAATGGTTGAATTTTGCGTAAAATTTAAAATATATATTTAATATTATAATTTTAAATAAAAAAATAATTATTATTATTATTATTTAAATAAAAAATAATTAAATAATAATTAAAGTTGTGAGATATAATATTAATATAATAATTTAAAATAAAATAATAGTGATTGAAGTTGTACACTATATTTGATAAAATAAGAGTAATTTAGACAATTAACATTATTAAAATTTTTTAATTTGATATATTATAATAATGTAAAACGTTCAAAAAAAATAAATGTTACAATATAAATGGGACGGAGGAAATAACATATTCTTTTAACCCAAATTCTATTGATTAAATAGAGAATACAAGTTTATTATTAATTTATTAAATTATTATTCTTAATGTTAAAATATTAGTTTATTGAATCACGTGTAAAAAAAGCATGATAAAAATAGCTGAATATATTTTGACATGAAATGATACAGGGAACATATTTTTAAAAATTCTGGTAATATTTTTGAAGAAACATCTTATTTTTTGATGTTTAATTATTAAATTAAAAAATGGCTGAATAAATATTTTTGAATTTTATAGTAAAAATAAATTTAATAACTATGTTATTGTAAATTAATATAAATATTTTTATTATTTTTTAATATGATAAAATTAAATTACTTTAATGAAAATATAATATTATTTATAAGTAAAAATTTAATTATAGTCTAGTAACAAAAAAGTTCATATTTGTAGTGATAAAATTTAATTAAATAAAATTGTTTAGATTAGAAAAGGAATATTTAACATTTGAAATATAAATATAATTTAGTATTGGGATACTCACACATTGCGAGGATAAAAGTAAATATATTTATTTAAAAAATAAAATAAAATTAATGAAAAGATAATAAGTGAAGTAAAATAAAAGTGCTATAAAAAAGTTAAGGGTTAGATTAATATTTTAAATAAAACGACTTCGTTTTAGAGATCTTATTTTATTTTTTGCAAAAAGATGTTATTTTGTATTATAATATAATATAATTTTTATTGTGATATATTTATATCATAATATACTTATTTTTTTCTCAAAAAGTTACGGCAAGAGACACTGCTCGGATAATTTTTGAGAAAATAATTTATAATTTTAAATTAATAAGTTATTTTTCTAAAATTATAAAAAAAAATTACATTAGCTAAAACATAATTTTCAACTGTATTTTTCCTAAATTATTAAATATAAAAAATTTCCTTTATATCAAAAAGATGGATCTGAGTTGTTATTTTTAAAAAATAAAATAAAAATAGAAGTTTAGGATGGACTCACACCTGGGAGCTGGGTTACTTTGGAACTTGTATGAATAAAACATACGATGATGGTAATGTTTGTGTACTTCCGAAAAGTCACTCAATTACGAGTTCCTTTTCGTTTTCAAACATTGATGTTCTTGCTTTGGTTGGTTATTTAGGACAACTAGAAAGTGAAAACACGATCGTCTGAATCGGAGCGGAGAAAGAGAGATGGGGAAGGCGATTGTGATGATGACATATGTTCTCTTTTCACTTCTTTCTCTTACAGTCTCGTTCGTTTCATCCGCGCACGATAATCAGGTATCTCTCTCTATATATCTTCACAAGTAATTGATATTAATCCAGTGAAAAAGTATTAATTCTACTGCATACTTGTGTATATTTTTACACTTTTGGATAAATATATTATTTTATTTTATTTTTGAGAAAATTGATCTGGTAATTGATCCTAGAAATTTAGTAGTTTTGGTGCTTTTTCAACCCAGATACTGGAGAATCTTTCAGTCAATGTCAGTTAAGGTTCCAATTTGTAACCAGCAGCACCCATTTACAGTGTGTAAACAAATAACTACTCCCTCAGCTTGATTCTATGTTGAATGTCTAAACATGAGAGCATCTTTGTAAAGCTAAGTTAAGCAACCAAATTGTATGATGTTTAAAAATTTTCAACCTGCACACCGTATTTTGTTCATACTAATTCAAATAAATAAGATTGTATCCTAAAGAATGATTTCTGACATTAAAAAGTTGACTTTTAAAATGGGATCCTTTTCTAGTAGCTAGAGCTACTAACATAATCATCAATGTTCGCATAACTATCTTGAATAACCAAGATTAAGTTAAGCTTGTACATTGCTTCAAATATGAAGATGGTGATCATGATCAAATGGGATATTGAATTTATTGCTATAGCAACATTGTAACTTTTGTTTAACCAAAAAAGTAAACATTAGAATTCTTCTTCATTATATTTGCAGCTTTCTTTAGCGTAGATTATGTTCTTTCGGTGGTACTATACGAGCGTACATGTTTTCTGACTTGTTGTCTTTCTGTTCATAAACACGTGTGATTTTGTGCACGAATACTTGCTAATTTTATAGATCTAGTAGTTCTTGTATTCCTGCCTATTGCTTTTATCATAATTTTTTTCATTTTATCTCTTCTCTACAGGCTTATAAAGAAAATGCAGCTGCAAGGTAACAATCTTTCTTGATAAGTAGCTGTGAAGTGACATTTTGGCTACAGTTAGGTAGATTAGGTTTATCATATTATTACCTGTTATTCGTGCTTCAGTAGAAGAAAGTGAAAGATGGAAACTAGATATGTACTCGTTCCATCCCATAAAACAAGTCCCATTTGTAAAATCTACAAACTTCAAGGATACATTACTTTCCCATGCTTACCCCTAAATGGTTGCATAGTTAGTGGTGGTGGCATGATAGTCAAATTATGATGTTTAACTTAGGGATAGTTTGTTATTTTATACCATCATTATTGGAAATGATTCTCTTTTTCTGGAACATCAAAATAAATAAAAAAGGGGGAATGAGACTCTGTGGAACAGAGGGGATAATGCTAATAACTTGTGGGGCATTTGAACT
>JAUMHB010097576.1:27040-45385 GCA_032359685.1 Pittosporum tobira
CACTGTGCGCACTGTGCAATAACTAATAAGACCTGGATTTCTAGCTTAACCGAATTATCAGACTCCCTCCAACAAAGAGATCATAAGTTAATATTCGCACTTTGAAAACAAAATTTTCTTTACAATTTTATATGTGCATGACAGAACCACTAATACAAAATTATCATCCTTAACATATACGCCCTAGTTTGATGTCAGAAGGGTAATCAACTTAAGCACAACATAAAAATCAATAATACTCCCTCCATTCCAGAATCATAGATACTTCAAGGAATATTTTGATTTTTACAAACATCTCCTTAACATTACATGAAAATATATTAGTAATGATGGGAACTTAATGTCACTTTATAATATAAAATTAGAAACTACTCCATATAACAATTTTGGAACGGACTAACAGGTAATCACTATCCCATCTAATTTTGGTACCGATGGAAAAAGCAATTACAAAACTAAAGCTAATGCATAATTAGGGCACATGGCTAATTATGTTCTTCACATATAATCAGTACACACACATGCAATGTGTATATCAAAAGAAAACTCAAATAGAATTAAACTCTAAATATTAACTTGATTATACATAGACAAAATATTTTAAAAGATAACCCAGAGAGAACGCAGTGTTTGGAATGCATATTTTCTGGCATAATTAAGAAAAGCCTAATTTTTCCTTTGAAAACTAAAATAAAACTTCTTTTTTTTTTTTTTAAATTTCATTGGAAACCCTTACCTGGCACGAATGGCTCGCATACTAGTGGGTTCGTATCCAGTTTATGACTGCGTACTGTACTTGAAATCCGAATCCGATCCACCTGGGCAGTAGACGCATATATTTCCGGTGGTGGCTATATGAGGGCAAAGGTGAGGCTTTCACATGACGGCAACTACCGCGATTCCGGAGGCGGTTCGGACCAGCTTGGCTCGGAGCTTTGGGAGGAGAGACTCGCGCTCTGAGTCGGGGAGAAGGAGAGTGTCCATATTTCCGGCAGGCGGCGGATTTGAGCGCGTTGAGGTCGACGTTTGACCTTTGTGTGATTGGTCCACCGTGCTGTTGACTATCTCGGCTATGGCTCGGACACGGGCTTCCTCTTCCGTGAGTCCGTGTGATACGACGCCGCCTCGACCAGGTCGAGGAAGCTTTCTGGGTTCGGCCACCGCTGCTGCTGCCATGGGGGAGAGAGGACCGCAAAAACGAAGTAGTAAACAGAAAATGAAACTAATTCGATTGTACCTTTTTTTTTGAGATGCGGGATTGTACTTGTTAGTGCTACAGTTATGTTTTACAGAAACAGATATAATTACTGAAAAATTATTATTATTATTAATTCTATTTAACTGTTATATAAACTCATAATTTTTTATTTTTAAAAATTAATTCAAAAAATTAAAATAGTGCATATCTAATTTAAAATGTAACGGATAATCATAATTTGTTGAAAATTAATTGTTAAAACCAGTCTTAATTCAAACACTTATATTTTAACTTTAAAAGTACAAAATATGAATTTTATAGTTTAGGTATTTAATGTTTTGTTAAACTTTAATATTATAAGTAGATATATCAATTTGAAAGTAAAATGTGAGAGCAAATAATTCATCTAAAATTTTGGCATCAATTTAAGTTATTTATTTATTTTTATCTTTAATAAAATATTTCTCTCGTACTATTAATAATCATATTATAACGAATTCATGGTATTAGACTGAATTGTACGGATAGTGCAGTAGAGCCAAACCCAAAAACCCAATTTGGGAGTTTACGTTAGTACTGGTTTCTAATTGACTGGACATCCACTACAATGAGGACGTAGATAAATCAGTGGACCAGCCCAGTCCATATGTCGAAATAATTGGGCCCCCTATTTTGGTTCCCGCTCTGTTAGTTTCGTTCTATTACAAAAAGTTGCTAGATTGAAACAACCGAGATAGAGGGAGACCGCAGAGCGAGAAAATGTTGGGGAGGATGAGAGCATCGTCTTGGAGTTCACTGGAAGTATTGGAGATAGAGAGAACAGCTTCGTCTAAGCTCATCAAAGACGATTCTCTCTCCATTTACGGTACTACATCTCTAATTTCCTCTTATCTGTATGCGTCTCCTGTTTTCGATTTTGTGTGTGTATTGAATTGCTTGTATTTACGAGTAATAGAAAGGTAACCAAACTTTCTGATTATTTTTTATTGAAAAATATGAAGTGGGTCTTTAATATTGCTAGTCACTTTGATGTTCTTGAATACTCCACTCTTTCAATCTGGTTGGTTGCTGAGAAAATTTGGGGTGGGTGTAGACATATACTACGTATTTGCGTTTTCTGGGTTGGTTGGTTTAGTTAAGATCTGGAAATCGTCAGTTTGTCTAAGTAACTGCACCCATTCTGTCCTAAAGTGAAATTTTCGAAGGAAAGTTTGAATCTTGTGGAGTATATAGAAGGTTAATGAAAAAAAAGATCCAAACGCACTTAAATGAGTTTGGTTATTTTGAAAGAGGGGAACATCCCCAAAAATGCAGATGGACTTTCATCTTGAGTCGCAATATTCTGCTTAAACTTTTATTTAACATGTTTCTGAATTCTGAGCTGGTAAACAAGATCTCTTGCAACAGATGTTGCAAAAAAATTTAGCTTTATTACTGCATATAATATATCCCAAATAATAAAGCCAATTAGAATTAATAATGGATGCACTAGATGAAACTCTTGTTGCAGTGATTAATATTTTACTACCCACATGCTATCAATTGAAATTTAATGGACTGATAAAAAGATGTGTTGTCTCCATGAAAATATATCCTTTTTCTTGGAATAGTGTTGCAGGCACCTGCAGCTAGCTCATGATGGAATATATAGTGGATGTTACCTGTTATTCCCCTTTACAATCCTGCTGTCCTCACTAGGAAGAATGCCACATCAGCACCACAAAAGAACAAACCCGTTAATACTAATCAATCATTTAAATTTAAATTACTAAATGGATATGTTGAGCTAATGAACATGCCTTTCTTTTTCACTGTTTCCTATATGAGATCCTTATACATGCGTATGCTAAAATTTCATTTGGATAAAGTTTTTAGCCCATGGCATAGTCTGAACATGGCTTGTTGTACAGAGAGGCTTGTCCTTTTGCAGCCTTTCTAGCTTCAAATTATCACTCAAGGCCTTTGTTAACATACTTTTCTTGATTTAATAGAGACTACACTCATGAAGCTTAAACAAGGTTCTCGTCATGATCTAATCTTAAATGATGTGGGCCCTACAGAGATGGATATAAAGCATGTCGGCTCAAGCATACCTCCCGAAGGGGAGGACTCAATGGCCTTGGATGCTGACTGTTCTTCCACTGCTGCTTCTCCAGCTTCGAGTGAGTGTCAATCCCTAGGCACCTCAAACAAACACCAGAACAAGAATGTTTCTGTTGTTGACCTGTTTTCCAAATACATGAATTCTCGACATGCTTTGAGCTCGCCAGATCAGAAGGCAAAGGTAGTAGAGAATGGTTGTTTTTCTTTGGATACATCTTAGATTCCTAAAGATAGTCACTTGGTTAGTGGTGCAAGATAGACCACATGGAACAGAAATTTTCATTTTTCACATGAGATTTAATCAATTTAATATTTAACTTTGTATTTTATGATCCAAATATCTGTATTGTAATCAATTGAGCACTGTGTTATTGCTCCAGCATCGATTATTCATTTTGCCAATGTCTCTGGTTTTCCAGCTTTTCTGAAAATGTTAGTTTGTGGGAGAGGAAGGCATGGGAATTCAGCCCAAAAATTTAAGTGGACAATAAATATTTTCGTTTCCTCCTAATTTAAGATGTTTTCCCTAATATGAACGTTTCTTTCCATGGATTAGCTCACAGTTGCATTTTATCTAAGATAAAATTTACACTATGTTCGTGAGTTTCAAATAAGAAATAAATGAAAGAAAATGGCAAAAAACTTTAGTGTTTTATCCGTTTCAATTGTGAGTTTCTTACAAAGATAGAAATTAAAAGAGATTGATGGAAGAAGTGGTCACATTTTAAGTCAACTTTTTTGGCCAAAATCAGATGGAAAAGAAAAAAAAAGATAAATCTTTCATAATACCATTATAACCCTCTTACTTTAGTAAAATAAAATTTAATTTACATCTTATGTCCTTAATTCTTTTAAATCAGCTAGTAGACATTCATAAAAAGACCGGTCTAGTAGGCCTTGTTCTGGGACTGTCAAAATCGATCTTTATTTGAAAAAACGGAGGCGGTCTTTTGAGTTGACCAGGCAAGGTTGGATAATTTAATATTTACCAAAAAGTGATGTCTGTTGAGGACTATTGGTCCTCAATTAAGTTTTTTTTTTAATTTCTTTACAATTTATAAGATTATTTAAATTTATTTCATGATTCAACTTTTGTTAAGTTTGTTAAAATAGTTATTTTATATAACTAATTATATATTTATGTTATACATATAATTATATAATTATTTTATATAATTAGCTATTTTACGAAATTATTTACTTTATGTAGTTAGTAATTTATATAGTTATAATCTTATTTTTATAATACTTAATAATTTTTATAAAAAAATATTTAAAATTAAAAAAATAATTTTTATAATATTTAATAATTTACGCAAATTTTTCATATAATTTTTAAGACTGACCTAAACTCAGCCACGGTCATAGTTGATTGCAAATGACTAGTTGTCAAGTTGATCCCCATACTCATAGTTGATTGCAAATGTTAAGTGATCATTCATTCAATTATAAAATTAGAGATATTAAAAGAATAAGTATTTTTAAATATAAAATGTTTCATATAACTTTTATATTAAAGAAAAGTGTTTTTAAAACAATTTTTTATAAACAATATAAAATTTTATTTATGTTCATAACAAAAAAGAAAAACATAAATACACTATGATGCATTATGATGCATATAGTAAAATACATCATAGTGAAAATTGTATTATATTGTACGATAAAACAATTTCGTGTTGCAAAATAATAATAATAATCAAAACGACATTATTTTGATTAAAATGTTGATCTATCAAGATTCACTGTGATGTATCCACCTTACCCCCATAACAAAATAATAAATTAAGAATATCATGATATTTTGTGATACTACAATAGAAACATAATATTAATTTTGGAACATACCCAAAAAAATAATCATCTCTATTTTGGAACGGATGTAGTAAATTTTTTCTAGTATTAACATCAACTTAGAAATCAAATACCATGAAGTTTAAAAAGATTACAGCAGCAGGGCAGCAACGTATGAATTATCACTGTTTCATTCTTCATCTCTTAAGAATCATACAAAAAGAATAATTCATATTCGGCCGCAAGAGAAACAGAACAACTATCAGTGATTCTCTGCTGAAAAAAGCTTATTCCGTGACCCATGGTGCTTGAACCAGTGTCCATTCACAGACTTCACCTTCTTTAAACCAGAGAGCTGCAGGGAGAAATAAAGCTTTACAAAATTATGTACTTAACAGAGATTACAAGATTATATGAGCTTCAGATTTGAACCACGAAGCACCAAGCCGCCTTGTTTCTTTCTTTACTTCTTCTAGTTTCCTGAATGCATTACGTGAGTGCAGAATCTTAATCACACCAGGATGATGATCTACTCAAACCAACTTAGTATATCTAATGAAAACCGGAAGGAACCGAGCAAATGCGACTTGTGACATGGAAATTTAGAGGCATATGAATGAACAGAACCATACACACATGCCCATTAATATTAGGACTGCTCATGATCCAAGAACTGAACCGGTACCGAAATTCTCAAACAGAATTTAACAACCGGTTCGGTCCCGAATCCCAAACCAAACAAGCGGTTCTGGCACCGGTTCAGTAGTACGGTTTTGCAGCTGTACAGCTTTTGCAACGAACTCTCTATCTTGTTCTTTCCTTTCATCTTATATGCTTTTTAGAGAAGCCCAACAAGTAAACTGCCAAACTTTCAACGGGCCAACATTACATATGCCATTTTTTCTCGGGTGGGAAATGGAAAATAGTGGTCATTACGTGGCAACTACTGGGACTGATTAATAACAATCATTAAGATATACTGATACACAGTACGGAAACTAGTTTGACATTTGCAACCAGGAAAAGCAAACAGCTATACATGGAAGAAAATAATATATGCAAATTACTTTCAAGTAGGAAGAAAAGGGGTGTGTTGAAAAGGAGGTGGGTTAGGGGTGCTCAAACTGATTGTCAGATGCAACTAAAGAACAAAAGCATTGTCCATGGTTGGAAACTGTGTTTGTGGCAGGAGTTTAAGACTTGTAGTTGACATATATTAGTATTTTTTACAGGATTATTTATTTAAAATGCACTTCAGATGTTAAACACTATTTTTTTTTTAATTCCGTGCACAAACATGGTTTCAACCTTCACATTCAAAGTGGGACAAATGGAGTAACAATAAGCAGTTACTTGTCCCTCCCACTAAGCATTTCACCTGATGAATTCTTTCGTTGCGTCAAGCTAAGATTAAGTTCTCAAGTTCACTAAAAAACTATCTTCAATAAATAAAATTAATCAGTAAATTCATGTATTAACCGACTGATCAAGCTCGTCTATAATTTTTTTCTCCCTGTCGAGTGTTAGAAGTAAGTTTCCAAGTTTAGTTGTTTTGAATTACAATTAACTTATAGCACCAGGTTGATAGAATATGCGTCCTTATTTATTGATCATCGAGGGAAGGGACTGTTAGAATAAGAATTATATTTGACCATATGACATGGACAAACTAGGTATAAGCGAATTTAAGAACAAACAGGAAGGGAATTGGTCATAAAAAAATAAAACCTTATGAAAGCAGAAGATGTATAACCACATTCTCTTCTAAGTGATAGTACAAGCGTTACCTATTTCACGAGTGCCATTCTCAGGGCTGTCACTCCCATGAACCACGTTCCTGCCAAATTGATAGTAATAAGACCTTATCAGGCATTTATAATTAACCAAAAAGGCACACATGATTCTTGATTGTAAAGGTAGAAGATATGATGATAGCCCGTCCTAATTCCTAACCTCCCTGTCTGAACTGCAAGATCCCCTCTGATCGTTCCTGGTTCAGCTTGAAGAGGATTTGTTGCTCCTATTAGCTTACGAGCTGATGCAACCACTCCTATTCCCTCCCAAGCCTTGCCAACACAAAATTAAACAGACATTTCCATATAAATAATAGGAAAACGAGATTCGTGCTGCCCTATTGAAGGTACAGAGGAATGAACAACTAAAAAAATTACCATGCACACAACAGGACCAGAGGTAATGTAATCAATCAGTTTGGGGAAGAAGGACTTCGACTTGAGATCCTTATAATGCTCCTATAACCATTAATAACAATAAGTTAGACCTCTCATTAAATACAGTTGATTATAAATATGGTGCAACAAGATACTCTCGAAGCCTCAAAAGAGCAATTGTATTATATTTTAAAATTTCAACCTTGTAAGTGCTGGTTTCTCTTGATATAAAGGCTATTACTATTTATAAAACAGTACTAAAATAAGTTGAAAAGCCCAGAAATTTGGGTATCGCAGACAAACCTCTGCCAAATCTTGAGGGCATTGGAAGAGCTTCAAGCCTGTTAACTTAAAACCCTTCCTTTCAAATCTAGAAATGATCTCTCCAACCTATAACAACTCAAAACACACGAGCAAAACTAGTCCATAAACAAGCTAAAATTATGAAAATTAAATAATTAATAAATTTAAGTTAAAAGCTTACAAGGCCACGTTGAACTCCATCAGGCTTAATCATTATGTAAGTTTCCTCCACTTGTTCCTGAGCAGAATATCAAACAAAAATCAAGAAAATGATGGGTTAATTCAGATGGTTTTCAATAATTACATATATAAATTGAACGAATTAAAAAGAGAGAAATTAATAAACCATGGAAGCAACCAAGTGGGGAAGGAAGATATGGGGTTTGTGGCGCTTTTTCATGGCATGATGAAGACGAGATGGGGAATATGAGAAAAGATGGGATGAAGCTTGAAATGCTGGTAAATTGTGAGAGCTGCGTAGGTTAACATGTTTTTGGGACGGGGTGTACGTTAAGCAGGTTCTTCTTTCAGCTGAATGAAGTGAAGGTGTCAACGAAGAAACAGATGGACTTCTTCCCAAGACCGCCATCTCTCTCTCTCTCTCTGCAGAAGATCGTACGCGTTCACCTACCAAAGTTCTAAATTACCCTTTAGAGTTTAAATAAGTATTTTCTTATTTTTGTCTTTTTAATATTTTTTAAACAAAAAATAAAAAAATAAATTTATGCAAATGTACTAACATGTTCATATAATTATTTATTGTATAAACATTAATATTTTAAAAAATATATATTTTTTAAATTAATATTAAAAAAATTAAAATTAAAATTTTTATTTATTTTTATAAATTTTTATAAATTAATTTTTTAATAAAATAATATTATTTTATTTAAAAATATCGATCCCCCCAACTTGTAAGGAAAAAAGGAGGCTCATTCCTAATTTTATACAATAAGTTTATTTGATATAATTTATTTTAAAATAATTTATAATTTATTTATTAATTAAAATATATTATGGTGTATTAATTAATTTTTTAAAAATAAATAAATAATATTCTATTTAAATTATAAATTTTATAAAATTAATTTTTAAAAATAAATTATAATCGATTTAAATAACTTGTACCCCGGTATACCTCAAAATAAAAGTCGCCTCTCTGTTATATGGGTGAGGTTGATTCCCCGCTGAGATCAGTGTTGTGGCGGGTGGATTTGAGTGGACAATCCGCACCAAACCAGCAAAAGAATGACGGGTTCATTACATGGCAGACCAAGAATACCAACGGGTTTTGATTGTTTGCTTTCTGTTATCGGATCGAAGGTATTTTGGTTCTATTTGGACCTCTTGGCTGAATTAATTGGTTAATTGTCATTATTGATTTATTTCCATCCTAATAACTGTTCAAGTACAGATTACAGGATTTTATGTTCGTTCTCGCTATAATAGACGTAAAACCGACTTTTAATTGATTACGTTTACCATCAGGAAAAGGAAAATGGTTAGGCCTTTTTGGCAATCTGCATAACTGCATTGATTACGGTTCAGTTAATGTATTCATGAGATTGTGGTGACTGAATGGATAATCTTTTGTTCATTAGCATCGTTCCCTCTTTTAGTTCTTTCAATTTATGGACTTTCTATCAGTGTTTGCTGCTTTTGAAAAGTTTTATGCAAAGTAGGATTTTGTTTTCTCTCTTGTCTTTCTATTTTTCTTAATGTTAATTCCTTATGTAAAGCATGTACAAGTGAAGCTACAGTGGCATTTCCGTATCAGGAATCACAGCTTGTGGAAGTCCTTGTTGACTATAATATACAGCCACCTAAGGGTGTTAAACGAGTGGAGATGGAGCTTGTTGAGCTAAACGAGTATTTTTTTTTTCGAGTTTGAGCTCCACTTGTTAAGTTAAATGAGCTTTTATGGTCGAACTTTAAATGAGCTGAGTTTGAGCTTCTTCGTGAAAGCTTTGTTCGTTTACACTGATTAATGTAAACAACCCGAGCTGAGCTCGAAAAGGAAGCTCGTTTACCCGAGCTCCTGCTCACCTAGTTAAGCTAATCGGTCCTGTTATCGAGCTCGAGCTTGTAGTAAGGCTTGGCTCATTTAACTTTAACACTCCTATCTGCGCCATATGCTTCAAATATCGAGGCTGAAGTCGCAAATAGTATGCGAAATTGGGTGCTGCCCTGGACGAGCTGCTTATGAAGTTTTTGTCTGAGGTAACATGTGCGCTAGTTGACTGATCAATGAGCTGTGAAGTTTTTTGTTATGTTTTCCATATCTCGCTCCTGCATCTCCTGCACCCTCCCTTCTCTTTTTCTTCTTTTTATGCAAAGAGTTATCTACAGCCTTCATGAGTGATACCCACTGGATCAGATAAGTTACATTTTTTATATCCCTCCGTCCCAAAATCAATCCCATTTCACAAAATATTTTGTTCAATAGAAAGAGTGCCATTTTAAGTGATGATAGTATAAAATGACACAATGTTTTCAAGTTTATCGATATAATTACATTATCATGCCACCACCACTAAACTATATGTGTAACTGCAGTGATAAACATGGAATGGAATGAAGATGTATTTTTAATATTCACAAATTTCCAAATGAGACTCATTTTCGGGAACAGAGGGAGATTCTTATGTATCAATACTCTTATCAATCATTATGTCAATTTTTTTTGTAGATAATAAGTTCTATGGTCTGTGCTGCCAATGGTACAGTCGAAAATAGACATTCTATACTTGGCTAAAATCTAAACGTATTTTAGCTAATATACTCAACTCCATTCATTAATAGCCCACCGTAAAGTATAATTAATCAATTATTAATTTTTTATTTTTTTCATTTGGAGCAAAGCTTGAATAGTCGTCAGCAATGTGTGGTTGGACCTGAAGTACGTGGCACTGAGAGTAATCTGTCATGCATATAGGCTTCTCTTCTTGTCGACTACTGGCACATTGATCCTCGTTATTATCGCCAGCTGGTCTTATTTGTGAAACCAGGTGTCAGTAGGAAGGCCAGTAACTTTGTTATATAAATTGTGAAATGTTTCCTCAACATTCAAGAGTAGATGTTGAGGATTGATTGAGATTAGTTCATAATCAGTAAATTGCAATCAGATGTCAGAACAAGGTTATGAGTACAGTGGAGCTATACTTTCTTGCTTTGTGATCTTCAGATTTAAATTGTTTCAAAATCAATATCCAATTACCGGAGGATTTTGAATATTTTAGTGTTATATATTAAATTCCATTAATTGCTTTCACATTTTATAATTCTTGTTCATATATTGTGTGATAAATAGTATCACAACATGAATTTTACCATCTAGAGTTCTAATTCTATTAATTAAGGCTGTCTCGTGCAGTCCTACTTTATCAACCTTTCGCTATGGATACAAATTATTCTATAGGAATCGTTTAGTTATGTATAACTTTTATTAATCTTCGCTTGCTTCTTATCCTGTTATAAGATCTTATGGTTCTTGTTCATGTACAGATAGTTGCAGCTCAAAATCAAAACTTGAATGGCTTTCGGATCATGGGGGAGATGGACAGACTTCTGGTGTCTACAATGCTGAGACACAAGTTTCTTCTGGATTTCCTGATTGGGATTCGGGAGGTACTGCTATAAGTAGTTCGTTTCATAATTAAATAAGAAAAGAGTAGATTGAAAGTTCTCACTAACCCTCAAACAAAAGTTTACGAACTCCTTTAGAAATTTATTAAGTATGAAAGACTACAAAATGTTATATGATATATTGATATTACTGATTGCCATATTTGTCATGCTCTGAGCTTTTTGGAAGAGGAAACCTTGTTTATTGTGCACTATCAATCTTAAGTCTGTGTGGTGTTGATTGTATTATGTTTAGTTTCAGATGCCATATAGTTTGGAACTTCCTACTTATGCGAATAGGGATAGCGTGATCCTATTCCCAAGCCAGAATTTAACCATTATGAAACTGGACTCATAGCAGTCTTTAAGTTTTGATTTCTGATGCAAGGAAGTGGCACATTATCATAATTTTCTGGTGACACATTACTCCTAGGCATTCCTTATTGGCTGTAATTGAGTTGACTCACAATTTAATATAAGCTTGCAAGTTGCGACTTTCATTTGTGGCTGATTCACTTTTAATTCTGTCTGAATTCTTTATCCTTAAATTATGTCATTGTGAAAATTCTTCAGTTGTTTTGATGAGCCAATCTTCCATTTCTTTAT
This sequence comes from Pittosporum tobira, assembly GCA_032359685.1. Lineage (NCBI taxonomy): Eukaryota > Viridiplantae > Streptophyta > Magnoliopsida > Apiales > Pittosporaceae > Pittosporum > Pittosporum tobira. The sequence continues at coordinate 38,840 of JAUMHB010097576.1, forward strand.
CCATTTTCCATCTTTCTTTTTGTCAGATTGGGAGGAGTCTACGGATGGTGGTGAGAGTGAGAGGATAATATCTGTCCAGTTGGGGGAACGCACAAAAAGGATTAGCATTGATGGCTCGTCCGAAGCAATAAGGGATGCAATTCAATCTGCATTTGGCTTAAAAACCTGGCAGGACTTTTGGTTGGAGGACGAGTCTGAAATTGTGAGGCCCCTGGACAGAGACATGCCGCTTTCGGCTTACACGCTTCATCTTACTGAGGGTAATTAACATGACATATAATCATGAGCTAGTCGCCAAAACTACTATTTTTTACTCCCTCCGTCCAAGTTTGAGCGTCCTAGTTTGACTTTAGTGGTCAAATTTGTCATTTTTGAAGTTAATAATTATGCATTTGTATTTAGATTTTCAAAATCACACGACATGAAGTTAATGGTAAATTTCATGTAGTTTACTGTTGTCATAATCTTTCGACCATATTCAGAACAAATAGTGAGATATATTAGTTCCAAAAGTGATTAATTTGACCATAAAAGTCAAACTAGGACAATTAAAATTGGACTTCTATTTTGTATAGTATATTGTTTAACCCAAATTCTCTCGTTTCAGGGTGGCTCATCAAATATTGTCCCTCTGATGATCTGAAACACACAAAATGTAAGACTCTAGAGAAGGATTTTTACAGTCAATGTGATTTCTCGTACTTTCTCCTCAGTCACGGTTGGGTAGGCTTAAAAGAACCGGGAGACAACAAAATTGTCGATATGATTGACGATCTAAAATCTGATGTACTGTACCATGGGCTGGATCAGTGACTAAACAGCCCTACGTAGTCACCAAATTCAGTTCATTGTTATCCATGTTTTGTTCTTGTGTTTGTCCTACTTAACATTCAGTTTTGAATAAATGTAATCGAATGAATGTGCAGCTGAACTTATATTTTGTAAATTTCGACCTTAAAAAGAATTGCATTGCTAGAAGTAGAATAGCATTGATGTGTTGAATTATTGTCTGATGTTGTCCATTTATGTTGTTAGAGATATTTACTGGAATTTTCAGCCAATGTATTATTTTGTTCCAAAATTAGAGTTACTTCAAAAATAAGATAGTTTTTAAAAACAGATGTTTGATTATATTTTTTACATGAAAAGAAAATAAATTTTTAAAAAATAATAAATTAAAAATATTATAGTATTTTATGATTTTAAAGTAAACAAAATATTTTTGATTTTAAAATATATTAAAATGAAAAGAAAAAATAATTATCACTGATTTTTGAACAAATGGAAAATTGAATAAACCTAGCTAGAGAAAAAGGCAAGCGGTGGGTCACATGTTCTGGCAGAAGTCTATCCACAAATTATATCGGTGCAAACGTCACGAGGTGAGATACAAAATTGAGAAAATGATGGTTCGGTGAAAGAGTTCACACTCTTTGAATGATGATATTTATTTATTTTTAATTTTTATAGCCCTTAGCTTTAGAGTTAATTGCAACATTAGAAAAAATAAATGAGATTATTAACTTATTTTCCCAATAAAATAACATGAAAATGACCTGTAATTCATAGTTCTATGGCCCGGCCATTTCGGCCGTGCAGCCTCGGGGCTGTGCTGCTCTTTATTGATACTAAATTTATGTCAAGTTTTATGGGATTTATATGAGTAGAAATTAAATAATTCATATGTCGTAAAATTGATTAAATATATTTTAAAATATTGAGAATTTGAGATAAAATTTTATTATAAAATTAATAATTTTAATTTTTTATTTTACTATAAATATAAATATAATTTTACATCATTTTATGAAAAAATTATACTCATGCCTTTATTTTTAAAATTGTCATTTTTATAAAGTATCATTAATTTTGAAGTGCAGGGAATATAAATATAATTTATGAAACTATTAAAGAATATTGATTGATAAATTCTATAAAATAGAAAAATTAATCACTCTAATTTATTGTATAATATACAATTATTTTTTATTTTTTATTTTAGTAACACATTATTATTATTATTAATGTTCTAAAAAATAATAAATAGATTTAGGTGATAGAGTAGAGGACCAACATTTAATTGAATTTAATCGAATATAACAAAAAAAAATATTAATCTTACGCGTTCTCAAATGTTAATCTGAAAATAGGCGCGGAGATTATTAATCGTATCTTGCCAGTTTATCAAATATATCAAGTGCCTGCGGATTAATCAAGCTAACTACAAAAATCGCTTCACCTTATCACGCAAATCGATAGCCGCCTCGTGTCCGTTAACAGTGACGCGATTCCAAACGTTCCTAACATCCTCCGTTAGATTCCTTTTCAATCGGGGTACTTTGGTAATTAACTAGAGGGAAAAAGCATTATCCTTCCAGAATGTTCTGACCCACCTTTTGCACAAAATAAACGTCCGTCATTAACAAAACCACGTAACCTTAACGCACAAACCCCAAATCGAGCGGCCATTAACGATTATCATCGTTATCATCGCTCATCATCGAACAGCGCATAATAGGGAGCACTGTAGTATTACCCTACACTCGCATTAATTTAACCGGCTATTCCGGTCACGCTTCTACACCTTTTTCTAATATAAACCCCACCGTAAACGCTCATTTTGTCTTCACTGCTTTTATCGTCAATACCAACTCTCCCCAGTCTAATCCTTCAGCACACTGATAACCATGGGTATGGTTAACGCTCATTTTATCTGATTATTATTAGTTTATTCCTATTACTCTTAGGTTTTCAATTTTTCATATGTTTTTACATTCTGATATAATGCTATGATCCGATCTGTTAAGTGTTTTTGTTTATTTTTTGTTTGGTGCAGCCAAAATCAAGATCGGAATTAATGGTACTAGATCTACTCTCCTATTATTATTTTTTCATTTTTTTCTCTAGTTTAGGTTATTTTTTATATTGATTTTGTGATAATATGATGTAAAGGGTTTGGAAGAATTGGTCGATTGGTGGCCAGAGTGGCTTTGCAAAGAGATGATGTTGAGCTCGTTGCCGTTAACGATCCCTTCATCTCAACTGATTACATGGTATACGTGCTCGACTTTTTTATTTTAGTTATCTATGCTACCTTTGGATATTTGCTTGTTTACACTAGATATTTGTTGATATACCAGTTCCAGTAATCTGATTGAACTGTTTTATTGTTTTTTTTGCCTTTTAAATATGTAACTGTAATGGCATGAGTAGAAAATTGGGTTCTGTGGTAGCTCATAGTTGTTTAATTAGGTATATGTATACAGCGGATTTGTAATTCTAAGAACATAACAAAAAATAAACTAAGTACTTTTATTTAAGGTAATACAATTTTGAATATTGTTCATCATAGATACAATTTTTGATTACTAAATTTGTTGTTTTCACAACATCAGTTTAAATTGAGTCTTTTATGTTGAAATTCAGGGTGTACAGTAGATAGGGCATATTTTTTAATGCAAAAATGCCTTGGTCTCAATATTATACGCAATTGTAATACTTGCTAGAGCTGTGAGAGAATAGTTGTGGCAATATCACATCCATTTTATACTTTCTTATGATTATTAGTAGGTGTCGAGCCAATTATTTCATCCATGTCCAACTTGGTTTGCTTCTGTCTTCAAGGTGGGAAGTGTTTAGTGCAGGAGCTTGAATTGACTATTTGTTTTGTTTTGTTTTTTTTTTTTTTATGTTGTAGACATATATGTTCAAGTATGACAGTGTACATGGTGCATGGAAACATCATGAACTAAAAGTTAAGGATGAGAAGACCCTTCTCTTTGGTGAGAAGCCCGTCACCGTTTTTGGTTCTAGGTATGGTCCCCAGAGCTGTAATATATTGTTTTGGGTGTGTATATATCTAGGTAGTTTTGGTTATGTATGTATCTATGTTTCTTTATGTTTTGATGTTTATAAACTTAGGAAAAAATATTTCTAATCTTAATTTGCTGATGAGAATTACAGGAACCCAGAGGAAATCCCTTGGGCTAGCACAGGTGCTGAGTTCATTGTGGAGTCTACGGGCGTGTTCACTGACAAAGATAAGGCTGCTTTACATTTGAAGGTTTGTGACTATGTTGCACATTGATTTTGCTAGAATTTCCTGTAGCTATGCTGGTTGGGAGGACTGCAATCGTAAATAAAAATGATTAGGCAAACTTTCCTTTGCTGGCTATAATTTTCTGTTCCCTCCTATAAAAATCTTCTCTTGAATGAAGTGAATTCTTGTGGGTTGTCAGGGTGGTGCAAAGAAGGTCATCATTTCTGCCCCTAGTAAGGATGCTCCCATGTTTGTTGTGGGTGTCAATGAGAAGGAATACACCCCAGACCTTCATATTGTTTCCAATGCTAGTTGCACTACCAACTGCCTTGCTCCACTTGCAAAGGTATTTTATCGTCTCTGCTAGCTTTCCCGAGTTTTGTTATATTTGAATTATTTTGGGGGACCTGAGTTTATCTTGGCATGCTCTTTTGCAAATATGCAGGTTATCAATGACAGATTTGGCATTGTGGAGGGGCTAATGACCACAGTTCACTCAATTACAGGTGGGTTTTGGCATTAGTATTTTTGGTATTAGTCTTGTATTGATGTATAAAAATATATATACACATATAATCTAAAGCAAAGCTGTGACTTCAAATGGGCTTCCTTGTATTTCAGCCACACAGAAAACTGTTGATGGACCATCAGCCAAGGACTGGAGGGGTGGAAGAGCTGCATCATTCAATATCATTCCTAGCAGCACTGGAGCTGCCAAGGTAATTGGGCTTTGTGAACTTAAATGTTCTGGACTTTCTTTCAAAATTTGTTTGGGATTGGTCCCGTATTTTTTACAAGTGTGTTATTCTATTAAAATTTGATGTTCTGATTTGTAGGCTGTCGGGAAAGTGCTACCTGCATTGAATGGGAAATTGACTGGAATGGCCTTCCGAGTTCCCACTGTTGATGTCTCAGTGGTTGATCTCACTGTCAGGTTGGAGAAGGAGGTTAGCTATGATGAAATCAAGGCTGCTATCAAGTAAGGATTGATAAATTAGTGTGTGCCTGTTTAAGTTTATCTTTTAACAAAAAAAAACTCTGAAGCATGTTTTTAATCACTGTAGCAGATGTGTTGTATCGCATCCTATTTACTTTCTAGTTTCATAAAAACTCAGTTTTGATTCAATTTTTGTCTTCTAAATATATAAATATTTGATGGTTATCAGGGAGGAGTCTGAGGGAAAGCTCAAGGGAATCTTGGGTTACACTGAAGATGATGTGGTTTCCACTGACTTTATTGGTGACAATAGGTGAGGATTAGTGCTTGACTACTTGTCTGGTTGTTTTTTTCTTTTTTTCTTTTTTTTTTGTGTGTGTGTGTGTGTGTGTGTGTGTTTAAATTTTGTTTTGTTATCTCTCTCCTACCTGGCACATGGGTTAGTAATCACTATTCTATTTTGACCTTGCCAAAAGCATTGGTTGTGGAAAAGCCGACTGATTGGCCCTATTTTATCCCTTAATAGGGACACCCACCTTTTTCATTTGTTTTGTTAGAACATGCCTTTGCAAGTGGATTTTTTGGTGACAAACTATGATCAATATATAGAGTGAGATGGATGTATGTCATATGCATGGTTCAGGTGATGAAGTATGATCTACATATACATAGAGATGTATTATGTATGGTTAAGGTGATGTCATATAAATATATTTCATAAAAATGCCTTAATCTGATTTGTTGTTATCTGTTAAAATGACCAGGTCAAGCATCTTTGATGCCAAGGCAGGAATTGCTCTGAGTAAGAAGTTTGTAAAGCTGATTGCGTGGTATGACAATGAGTGGGGATACAGGTAAACACCTTTACTATTGGCTGCATAGCTGATATATTTGTAAAGTTGATACTTGCGCAACATTCTGTTGTTGTTGTTGTTGTTGTTACTTGTATTTGCAAATTGTGTTTTAATGAAAATTTCTCCCGGTGGGTATTATTGCAGCACTCGAGTGGTTGACTTGATTGTTCACATGGCATCTACTCAGTAAGTTTTGTGGATGCTTTGGATTAGGGGAACCTGGTATCTCGCATGTCATGGTTTTGAGATGTTTGAATAAAGTTGATCTTTGTAATCGAATTTCTAAGTCCCCTTGGAGAGGAGTTTGGGTTGAGAGTGTTTTTTCTATCCAAGAGAGTGTTCTAGGATATGTTTAGGGTAATTATGAGGAAACTATGGTTTATTGTTCATCAATGTAACTGGGATTATCCTTTTGTTTTTCCAGACCTGTGTAATAAACTAGGACTTCCCTCTTATCTCTTGCTCTCCTTCAACATGGTTGATTATCATGTTTGACGAACGGCCAAAGAAAAAGATTATCGTGCTTTGATTGTCGTCAACTTTCAGGGGGGGGTTTGATAAGCTTCCAAGTCTGAACTTTCCGAGGGATAAAGTTGGTTTTGCAGTATTTAAAATATAGTAATTTGAGATTATTATTTATTATTCTCAATAATTAAATTTTTTGTTATTATTTTATAAGGGACGTTTTAAAAGTATATTTATAAATTATATATTTA
>JAUMHB010097577.1:9954-29970 GCA_032359685.1 Pittosporum tobira
GTTAAATTGAATTGTTTGGGATAAATTTAAATTGATAATATGGACGGAGTATCTGATTAGGCTTGGTAATTAGACCCGAATATGAGGATATTCGACCAAATTTGATTTTAATGGAAGCGGGTACGAGATACATAAACGGTTGTGGGATGGGTATGAGAAAAAAAAAAATTAAATTCAATTGGATACGGTGCAGGTTTGGAATTGTCTCTCTGTAGACCAAATTTGTCTTGATTAATATCACTGATCGAACTCTCTGATTAATTAATTAATTAATTATATATATATATATTTATTTATTTAATATGAATATATTATAATTAAGTAAAAATATTAAGAATTTATTATAATTTAATAAAAATTATATAATGAGAGATATATAAACTGTGGTATTATAAAAATATATATATATTTTCTAAACGGGGCAGAGAGAGGGTGGATATAGAGTAATATTTATTGAGTCGGGTCAGATTTGATTTAAAAATACTATTAAACAGAACGGGTGAATATAAAAAGGAAAAATTTTAAACGGGACAGGAATGGGATGGAGTAGCCCGACCATCCCCGACCTGCTATCAAGTCTATTCTCGATAAATTTAAATAAGGAGGAAGTACCTGTTTGGATAAACTTAGATTGATGTGTTCTAGTATAAAAATAAGATATTAACAAAAGTCCAAATACTCGATAAAAGAAAGTCAAAATATTTTATTGAAATTATCGTATAAGTCAGTTTGTAAATTTATTTAAAACTCTTCATATATTTTGTGGATGCAGTAAAAAAATACTTGATTATTTGATTATTTGATTATTTTCTTGTTTTATTTATTTATTTTTGCGGTGAAACAAAATATTGATTTAAACGTGGGTGGAGAGGAATAAAGAAGACAAGAGAACCAACGTCTATTAGGACGAGGAGAATGAGTTTAATATTTTTTAAACAAAGTCTCAAATTCAAACTTCGTGAACAGAAAAAGCAGAATTTAAAGATATTTCTCTTAGTACGTACGATAATAGTTTGATTTTAAATTTAATCGGGCTTAAAATAACAACCAGATATTGGAAGATCTAGGGAAGAAAAAAAAAAGGGAAGGAGACAAGGCAAGCATGATTTAGTTGATGCTTATCTTACGGATAAAAAGGTTGAAACATGAATGTAGGGCTGTACTTCGTTTGACAACAAAAGCTGGTCTACTCGACTACTACTTGCAGAAACAATCGGTGTGAATGTGTGATTTACGTAACACCAACTCATGAGCTTTTCTTTATTCTTTTCTCTCAAATAAAAATAAAATACTGTATATAATAGAAAGAATTAATGTTATTTTTTAAATGTATTTAAAAAAAAAAAAAAAAGAAGAAGGAAGGAAGGAAGGAAGGAATCAAATACCCTATTTTGCTTTTACCAAAAGCCTATAAAAAGAATGGAGCAAATGATTATCTAACATTTGGATGATCAATATTTGTAAGCATTTGTGCCCTATTTATGTGTAATAGCATCTTGGAATTAAAAATAAATAAAATTCCTGTCCATAAAAATAAAAATAAAAACTGTACGGTTTCTAGAAAACAAATACATTAACGATATTTTATTTCTTATCTAAAATAATAAATATTTTGTTTAGGCTAAACATGTACTTAATAAAAATAAAAATTAGAGTTAATTTTGTGGAATAAATGAAGTCAAATTAAGGGAAAAGGAAAAAAATATGCAAAGTAGAACGTAAATTAAGGGAAAAGTTAAAATTATGCAAAGTAGAATGGATAGAAACCGGAGATTTGGACTCATAAAATGAATGATTCTCCTGTCACTTGAACACCGCAATTTAGACCTCTGCTGCCTTCCTTTCTTGTGAACTTCTTTGTCAATTCACAGAAGATATACATAAGATAAATATTTTATATCGAGTATTTAGTCGTTCATAAAAAGAAGTTAGTTTCTCCAAATGGTAATTATTCAAATGGATGCTTCAACATGGTATTAGAGCAAAATTTCAGAGGCCATCTGATCAATATGTTAGCAATTGCTGTCGTTGTCACTCGTCTTTGGACAAGCCGACTTTGTACGTTACAAGTAAAATGTGTCTATGCTAAACATATTGAGATAAATATCTCATAATTAAATATCTAAAAAAATATGATTCAATTTATGTATTTAAAAATTTTGTCTACAAATCATTAATTAATTTTAAGTTGGATGTTTCAACGATACGTATGGTATGATATGTATGGTCTTTGTTTGTTAAAAAGAGAAGTGAAGATGAAATGAGAGGAGGACAGGAGGCTTGCCCAATCCATTATTAAAAAGAGATTCCTTCAAAAAGTTTCCACAGAGGATAGGCAGGCGTGTGCTCCTCTCATGCCATGATGGACCCCACACTGAATGAAGGTCCCACTTTGGACCTATACCATCGAACCATTGCACCATTGCATTACGTTCCTCCGTCTATAAATAGCAGACAAGGCATAGAGCTTGAAGATATAGCAACTTCACAAAGCCCCTTTTTAATATAAATACACAAACTACTTCTTCTTCTTCAATTTACTCACTACCATGTCGAACACCTGCGGAAACTGTGACTGCGCTGACAAGACCCAGTGCGTGTAAGTATTTCTTTCTCAATATATATACTACGAAGTATATATTTAATAAATAAGATACTCATTTCTTTACTATTTATCACTTAAGCAATAAGTTTCAAATCTTGTGCTATTTGTGGATGAGGGTACCTTCCAAAAAAAAAACTATAGTAGTAGGAATTGGAGAACAATTCTTGTCTCCTAAGAAAATATCCGACTTATTTTGCAGGAAGAAGGGTAACAGCTATGGCATGGACATCATCGACACCGGGAAGAGGTACACCTCCAATCAAGAAACTCTCAAGCCTTATTACAATATATATACACACACTGACACACACACATATTAATACTCTTTCCTTTCCAAAATTAAAAATACTTTAAAGAAATATATAAACACGCATGCGCGCACGGAGATTAATACTCTTTCGTGATTTCTAAAATTAGTGATACTTTAAAAAATATATGATTTTCATAAATAAATATTCAATTACAATTTTTACATAAAAAGAAAGTATTTTTAAAACAAATATTTTTAGAGATGGTGTGAAACGCTACCTATATTTATAATGAAATGATAAATTAGAAATAATATAATGCCATAGTACGTAGTAAATAAAAATATATCTAATTTTAGGCCGCATGTTGTATAAGAAAACAGCTTTTAAAATTGTGTTCCTCCAATTTTCTGAACTCAAATACGAGGAAGTTCGCAGAAGAAAAAAGTAAGAGGAACACATTAGCCGATAAATTTTGCGTCGATACTATTACTATACTGTACTGACCGACGATGGATATTGTCTTACCCTTGGTGCAGCTCTGTGGAGAGTATTGTGATGGAGGTGTCAGCAGCAGCTGAGAACGACGGCAAGTGCAAGTGCGGTACAACCTGCACCTGTGTCGACTGTACCTGCGGCGGTCACTAAGCGCTGCCAACAACAATCAATATGATACAAAATGGAACTTGTGCAAGGGTCTATATATATATATATATACACACACACACACTTTTATAATAAAATTTAAATATGGTGAATAAGTGATTGTGTCTTAATTTGCAGTACGTGTGTGTGTGCGAAATGCAAGTGTCAGTCCTGTATTCTGCTGTGTGTAATTGGTCACAACTGTGACCGTGCTGTTGTTTTAAATTATTAATAAATTACTATTATTAGTATATAAGTTCTTCTCTTGTTGATTAAAAATTAGTTCATTTAAATTACGTATTTCTTTCACGGTGTGTGCCACCGGTCACAGACTAAATCTGAATATCCATTCAATATTTTACCCTTTACTAAAATTCATACAAATCAGTTGGCACTAACATTACAACATTATTCAGGGGAGTATATATCCACTCCAAACTCGGCAGTAATAATATTTGAAAAGCACATAATCTCATAATTTTAATTAATTTTTGAATTAAAAAAAAAAAAAGAAAAAGAGGGCGGGGGGGGGAGGGGGGTTGCAAAATTGGAGTCCCATAATTTGTTAAGAGCCATCTTCCAATCATTTATCGTGTTGGTTGACATTAAAGTCTTCCGCAAAGATATCTATTTAACAACCACGCAATCAGCATTTTAAGTTTTAATCATGCATATTAATCGACAATTTATGGTTTCCGATAATTTGTAGTGCTGGCAGTAAGTAAAATTACAATACGCTCCATTAAAAGTATGTATCTAGTATCATCAAGTATCCAAAGAGATTGTATAGTCCAAGCTCAGCATCATGGGTTAACGAATAATTTATATAAGGAAAAGGATCAACCTCTTTAACTGAAGAATAAAAAAGTAAATAAACATCTTTTGGACAACTGTGAATTGCAAAGTTGCAAACATTATTTGTGAATTTTCAATAACCCATATCTTCTAGTGTGTCTGTGTATGTAACTTCCTGAATAAAGCAGGAGGTTCTACAAAAATGTGCCAACTCCACTCTTCTGTTGATCTATCAGTTTGGATGCAGTTGCCATTTCAAACATTGAAGCCTTCTGATCGAAGGCATTTACGATGAGCCTCGATCCATTTCGAACAGGCATCCTCGCCATGCTCCACAATACAATTGTCCCTCAGCTTCTTGGTGTCAGGACAAGCACAGCAGATTTTCTTCTTGGGCTTAGTAACAGGCCCAGTTACTCTAGCAGCTTGCTCTTGGCCTTCCTGCGACAAAGTTATGGCAGAAGAAGCGCTCTGTGTAGCAAGCCCACCCATTCTCACAAGTCCCTGCAATACAGTGCATATTAGTTGAGACAGAGGCAACAAAGAACAAAAAGGAGGAGAACGAAACACCTCCCGACCAATGCATGACAATTTCTCTACCAAGAGCACCTTCATAGTCTAAACAATTTTCATTACTACTAATGGGAAAAAAAATATGAAGAGACCAATGAATTAAGTAATTATCTATCTGATGCATACTACAGGAATCTTTTCTTGCCATCAGCTCTATCTAGAGTCGTGTTTTTTTCAATTCTTATGGCATGGCATCTTATTATTATCTCGGAATGCTACCTAACAGGTAACCTTCTCCATTTGCTCGTAGTAGCTAGAACAAATTCGTAGCTACAAAAACTAATATGTGACACCTCCTAATGCTACTAAGCATGTAACGGTCAAATTTTAACCTTCCACTTTCCTATAGTACACAAAAAATATTGGTAGGCATAGAATCAAATACATCTCACCTCTAGTTCCTAACAAAGTGCAGCAGAAAAATGTGTTTTGTCACATCTAATCTTTTCAATTTTCATTATAAGCAGCAGCTCAAACTTAGTAGACAGCAAGTACTATTTAATTGACTTTCAAAATCAATATGAAGGAGATGCAACCATGTATTATGAACTAATGAGATGATTCGTCCACATATGAACCACCATGCCTTCAGTTCACAAACTGGTGTGTCTATTTCATGATAGTAATCTACTGAGAATTTAACGGTCAAATTTTAACCTTGTGCTTTCTTGTCGTACCTAAAACAAATTTATAGACAGAGAAACTAATTCGTGTGTTCCTATAGAAGTGCAACAAAAAAAATAAATGCATTTGTTGCTATTTTTAGGCACAACAATTCTTTTTGACAATAAAAACTTTATTAATGAATTAATGAGACAGCTCATCCACATATGAACCACCATGCCTTTAGCTCACAAGGTGAAGTACCTATTTCATGATAATAATCTTTGTCCATGTATATATCTTTTCGCCTCTTTTTCCCAACACAATGAACTTACCAATCATCTTAGAGAGGAGGAGGAAGAGGAAGAAGGAGAAGAAGCTTAAAGGAGACCTTTTTAATGTAGGTAATATTTAGTTTATATTTTCCTAAGCAATATCGATTTTTTATTTCTCACATACTGTATATAATTACACCCAACAAATTTGATTGTGAAACAACATCAGCTAATAGAAACCCTTAACCCAATTCAGAACACCAATATAGTAATATACTGAAAATTTTGAAGAAATCAGAACAGATATATACATAAAACATAGCAGCATGAAGTGATAACAATACAAGCTATTATCAAAATCATAACATAACCATGACAGCTAGTTTGATCCAGTCCAACAACATACACCGATTAACAAGCGACAACAATCAATAATAATCTCATACAACCATTTCAATAATAGAAATGGGGAAGAACGGGAACTAAATAGAGCTAAAAGGTAAAGTCTTGTAGGGTTTACAAGAAAATACCTTTGGTTTTCGCCGGATCGAGGTTAGGGTTTTGGAAGGTTCACGAAGAGACGTAGAATGAAAAAATAGGAAAAGAAGGGTTTTGATTTGGGCTTTGAATTCGTAATATACTACGGAATGGAAGGAGGAGGCTTGTATTACGTCTGCATTATTGTATTACGACATTTAAATATAATAAAATATTATATTTGATAAATTATAATATATTAAATTTAAATTTAAAAAATTAAGTATATAATTTAAATTTAATTTTAATAAAAATTTAAAGTTGAATTTAAATTACAAATTATAATTTAAAAAATTGTACCAAATAAGCCCTGTTATGTTTATGTAAAGTTTTGCGTTCCGTATTATTTAATTAATTTCACTATATACATGTTATTTATTTAACAATATAAATATTTTTTATTTATATTTTTCTTATTTATATAATAGTATTATAGTGTAACTATATTAAGTTAAATATCACATATTTATACTACTCTAATACTCTCTCATCCTAAAAGAATTAGTAAAATATAAAACATATGTAAATTAAGAAAATTAAATTTTTTTTTAAAATTATATTTTATTAGAATTTAAATAATTCTATAATATACTTTTTATTTTATTAACAACTAAGTATATAAATGCACTCAATTATTTGTGTGGGAAAAAAATTTTAAATTAATAAAAAAAACTACTGCGATTCCTGTAGTTTACCATGGTAAAAATTAAAAGTTTTCCTATATTAGGCTTGAGGATACCAATCTTTTTCGGAAGATTCTTCCCTCGCCTTCATAAATAGATATAGATTTTTTTATTATTTTTTTTATTGGTAGTATTATTATATTAGACTTAATCAACGTATACGTGGGTCTTTATGTCGACGCAACTTAAATATTTTGAATTCATTTTATTATAAATAATAATAGATTAAAATTATTTTTTAAATAAAATAAGTTGAGGATAAAACCAAAAAAACCAAAAAGTTCATTAGTTCATTAGTTTTTATTTGGGTAAATAGTCAAAAGTTATAATTTTTTAATCTAAAATACTACCTCTATTTTAAAATATAAAAATAATGTTGACTTTTTTCACATCGATTTTGAACATTTTTTATACTTAAAGATTTCACAGTTATATTTAATATAATCAAATAAATTCTTATGATTTTAAATTTTAAAATTTTAAAAGTTAATTTTTTAAAATTAACAGTGATTTTATATTTTAAAATATAAAAAAATATGTGATTTGATTAAAAATGTTCTGTAACTAATTACTCTCTATCAATCGGATTGATTTGAAGCATACATTCAAGCCTCATGAATCACCTTTCCGTGATTTTACGTGGTCAGAAAGTCCAAGCCAATTTTCAGTAATCTTCCATGTTATGATTACATTTGTCATAAAGCCTCATTCTTGAATCTTGATGATCGAACGCATCATGGACAAATTCAATGGATCAAAATGTGATAAGCTTCATATCCCGCCGACTACTTTTTATTGGGCCCATCCCCATTAAAAAAATAAATTAAAATTAAAATGAGAACATATTAATGGCTTGTTTGGTAAAATTTGCTAAATTTACTTTATAACTTAAATTTAATTTTAATTTTTTTTATTAAAATTAAATTTAAACTGTAAATTTAATTTTTTAAATTTATATTTAACTTATTAAATATAATAATTATTATTTTTTTCTGGGTTTCAGATCCATTAAAATGTCCATTCATCAATTGACTATATTATCAAACAAGACGGATGATTTATCCATTCATAGATTCAACCTCTAGGTGGTCGGCTGGCCTTATACTCTGGAAATATTTTTCCGGATTAATCACTACGAATATATTATCTTCAGCCGTGTCAAATGCACAACCAGCAGACAAGTACAAGACTAGAACTTCACAAAGAAAGAGCAAAGGCCAAGCAGAAAAAGATAAACTTTGATTATTTTCAAGGATTTACATTGAAGATGTAAATTTACACTTTAAGACACCATTTCAATAACAGCACAAGGAAAGAAACAAAGCAACCCTTCTTAGTCTAATTACAACAAAATTCACCTTTTACGCCAACTAGATAATTGATCCATAAACTTCTCCAATTTTCATAATTCAGCCCTTCTTTGTCACTCCGTATGCTTCCCAAATGATCAGCAGAGCAAGCAAATTACAGTTGCACCATCCATCTCCCATATGGAAACTAATCGTACTTTTCTCTCCAAGAGAAAACAAGAAAGAAAACCCATGAAAGAGCCAGGGCAATGTCACCAACTACAAGCCTTACCCAACCGCCACCAAGATCCTCAAGCTTCCTATCAAAGTAAATTCTCCAAATGGCCATAGCCACATGAAGAAACACACACCCTCTCGCGAAAAATGGCTGAAAATCCCTGTCTTTGACAAATGCCACCATGAACAAAAGAAACCCAATTGCAAACAAAAGCAACCCTGAGAACGAATCAGATGTTCGGATTAACAGCTGATCATGGGGCGTCGAGCCCATTAGCTTAGCAGCAGTTTCTCTTCCATGGCTAAATACATATACCTCATTTGTATAGAACATCATTAGGACTCCACAGGTTAAGGCTACCGCAGAATGGAGAATACATATCAGGAAAAAGCTATATGATCCCATTGATCAACAAAATACACAATACACCAAATACAATAAAGCTTCAATTAAAATCAGCACAATGAACCCAAAGAAACTTTAAAGTTCAATTCAAAATTCAAGAAATCAGGAATCTTTGGATCAAGATTACTACTTTAAAGCATATTTCTATTTCTTAAGTAAATTAATTGCTCAACACCCAAATAAATTTCCCAATCAACAATGTTTTGGCTAGAAAAAGGCTGAACAAGAACACCCTTAAACCCTAACTTTCAATTAACTTAAATCTTCGACTCCTCTCAGCTCCAGAGAGCTCATAAATGATACACAATAACATTAACATTATGATCTCTCAAAAGGGACGAGATTCAAAACCCTAATCCCAAGAATTCAGAGAGCGGAAGAATCCAATGAGAAGATGGGAAAATGAAAACGGTCTTATAAAAGAGTGGCGTTTATGTGCGAGACCAGGGAGGAAGGAAGAAAAGGGAAAAAGTATGACATTTATTGTACATAAAATAATATAAAATGTATTGTTTGAAAGTTTAAATATTTAATTTAAAAAATAAAAATTTTTAATTTTTAATTATATTATATTTTATTAAATTGATGTATAATAAATGTGTAATGAACATGTATATAGTTTATATTCGGAAATAAAAGTGTGATTTGTTTTTGAGATTGCCGTTACTGGTGGGAATTGTCTTTACCTCTTACAGCTGAGTTTTAGAGTTTATTCAGCTACTTTTCCAATAAAATAATTTTAAAATATAGAGTATTTTTGCTCTCAAATACTTGTTCTGGAAAGATAGCGATACACGACTTTTAAATTTTTCTAGAACTCTTATGTTTTATTAAAATTATAACATTTGTTATTTTTAGATATTATATTAAAATTATAACATTTATTTTTAAAAAATAATAATAATAATATAAATTATTTAAATTATTTTTATTTTATTAAATTTGATCCTCTATTTTATTTATTACATTAACACTATGATCTACTATTTCATCTATTAATTCAATATTATGGTCTACCACTTTAATTACTATTCCACTATTTAAAATTATAATATCAATATTATATTTCACCGCTTTAACTATTATTTTATTATTTAAGTTATAATATTATTAGGAATAATTTAGACAATTTACTCATAATCAAATACATTTTTTAAATTCCGTAAAATGTTAAAATGTTGTAGTAATAATTTTGAGACGGATGAAGAATATATAGGGGTGTAAACAAGTTAAATCGAATTGAATATTGACGTACTTAGATTCTACTAATATATTTAACGAACTTGAAATGAAATTTGTGTATGTCTCGTTTAGCTACCGAATCAAAACTGAATACGAATCGAACCCGAGTAATTTGAAGTTTTCGAGCGAATATCATCGAACATCAATACGAAAAAATAATTTGACAAGGTCCACATAATTTATTGAACTTTAAAATATATTTATGTTTTATTCGTTAATATTTTGAATCAAGCTCAAATCAAGTTTTTAATCAAACAATCTCGAATAAATTTCGAATTGTTTGATTCTATTTACAACCTTAAATATATAATTACTCCTCGGGAGGAAACTAATATTATAAAAATCAATAAATGAATTTAATGATCGGAAAGAAGGTTTGGCGTGACAGATTTAAACAAATATTAATTAAATATATTTGTAAATTAATCAAACATTAATGCTCGTTCAACTTCTGTAGAGTATTGTAAAAAGTCTAGCCGAAAATTAACCGGTGACGAGAATTTTTAGAATAATGGCGGAACCTTTTTTGATTTATTTAATTGTTAATATTCCAAATCATTTTACAGTTTATGTTGTATACATTTTAGCAAATTTTATTGATGCTAAATGAAATTATTTTTTTTACTTTTTAATTTGGGTCTTCTTAATTTTCATTCCCGTTTGTCTCCTTTTTTTTCAATGGTAGTTATTTGTTCAGCTTTCAACATTTTGAGAATGCTTAACTTTAAAACCCAGCAATTGCTTCTTCCATTGTTTTTCTTCTATGAATTTTCCATTTTATTATTCCTATGCTAAAGCAACTTGCACACGGTTAGACGTGTGAGGGGTGGTGGGATCATGTATTTATGGGTGCACATAAATTAATAAGTAGCCCAATTTGGATATGGTGGTTGCGGCGCACATCATGTAGGGGCCAATTCTGCAGGGGAAAACAAAATATGATTATCCTATTTTCCTCCTCAATTAATGAATTATGACATCAGCAACTCAAATGTTTTCCTTTTCATTTTGCCATTTTGATAACCTGTACTTTATTTTTAAAATTTGTAATACTTTCTGCTGACTAAAAGTGTTTTCATGTCTTTGACAACTACTTGCGAATGTTTTGATTCTAATATTGTACAAAGTAGTATTTTTACAGCTTGAATCACATGTCACAGAATTAGCAAAAATGAAAGCAAAGCAGGGTCTTTTTGCTAAACTAATAACCCCACCCCAAAGCAAAAACGAAAGCAAAGCAGGGTCTCTTTGGTTAAAAAAACCAGGGCCAAGCTCACTGCTCAGTAAACTATGCTCCCCTCCAAAGAAAAAAAAGACCCCAAATTTTCTTTCTTAATTTATTCTAATTTCTTTCTTAAATCCATACCGATAATTGGAACCCTCCACAACACTCCAACCCCTCCTCCCCCACTCCACCCACCAAAAAAAAAAAAAAAAAAAAAACAGAATCGTAGTCAATTACCTTAATATTTACCATTCAAAATTTAATCCAATTATTTAAATTTATTACCGTCCGCCATTAATATTAGCATACGTCCACCAATAATACTAATAAACGGTGATGAATTAGAATCATTTGATGAAATTTTGAACGGTGAAAATTAAGGTGGTTCACTACAATCACTCAGTCAGACCCAGTCTTGGATCCCTATCCTTCTAAAAATTGCCTAGATTCATATCTCAACAGTGCACTCAATATCCCAATATTGCAAGCATTGTAATCTTGACATTCTTCATTATATGTGTGAGATGATCCAGCAAGTTAAACATGACATGATATAACAATAGAGTCTCAGACCAAGACACTAAAAAGAAAATGTCTATAACTTGTATCGAAATCTATTAAAATTATAGTAGTATTTACAACAAAAATGAATAAATTATCAACAAGTTTGAACAAAGATTAAGGCCACTTTTCTCATTCACTGATGCTACACTCATCTGCCAAAATCATCCTAATTTTGTTGAATAACTTGGTGAAAAAAAGAAAAAAACTATGTTTGTGCACACCGTAAGAACAAAAAAAAAAAAAACGAGAATATCATACTGAAGTATTGACTACATTATCGGCTACTACTTTTCGGTGCTGCCTTGAACCGGGTCTCTTATTGATTTTTCCGCGTCTATTAGGACTTTTCTTTACTGGAGTCCTTCTAACTGTGTTATCTTGGATCACTGCTGGTGGAGGAAGACTTACGAAACTAGCTGGTGGAACCATGTGCTCCAATAAATCTCGATGGTATGCCTTTACCAAAAAAAATACTCATATAATCAGCCTACACAGCAAGCGCTAATATTTCCACCAAATAAATTGATATTTCCACAATTTGGTCCTACTTTTAAGTAATACAAGCTTGTTACTTGAACTTCAAATATGGTACGTATTGCTGGAAATATCAATTTACTTTGTAGGAATATCTGCTTCCATTTTCTGAGGCGTGAGCCCTAGCTAATGAAGATACAAGGCACATCTAACCAAAACCCACATTACAGAAGTTGATAATTAACTTGATAAGTGAAAAATATAAATTTGAAATTTGTGAGGATAAACATAATACAGTATATGGTCTCCCAGAAGTTCAGTAAGTAAAACCGGTACAATTATGTAAATATAACAAGTTATTACCTGTATCACAAAATTCCGCCTCTCACAGTCCAAAAACATATTGATGCCCCAGTTAACTTCAGCCATTATTTTGTCCCTTACAATGGAAAAGCTTAACTGATCCCTGGAAGTGAAACGATCGACTTC
This sequence comes from Pittosporum tobira, assembly GCA_032359685.1. Taxonomy (NCBI): domain Eukaryota; kingdom Viridiplantae; phylum Streptophyta; class Magnoliopsida; order Apiales; family Pittosporaceae; genus Pittosporum; species Pittosporum tobira. The sequence continues at coordinate 22,845 of JAUMHB010097577.1, forward strand.
ATTGAACCACAGACATGTAAAAAGATTTGTGATTGGAATGTGTTCCCTTATAATGACGCACCCTTCAGGAACATCTGCAGAAATGTACTCAATTAGCAATCGATCAAATGTTACAAAATCTGACCACCAAAAAACACACACACAAATCCTGCACTTACCACTTGTTATAGGAAGCTTAGCCTCGGAATAAGGTGTTAAACCCTCTTTTTTATAAAAATCTATCTGGTAATCAATGGAAGCATTATCATATTTCCCTGCAGCTTTATTAGCTTCAGCTTCTTGAAATACATCAAAGCGCATATAGTGTCTTGAAATAGCAAAAGTAGCATTTTGGCGCCACAAAAACCTGAAGTCATACATGCGTATAAGGTTCGCACTCTCATACATTATTTACAAAAATAGATATCCACAATGACAAAAGTTTCCCCAAAAATTGAAAACTAGCAGTAAAATCTTATAAAAAAAATTTTAACAGAAGAAGATATTTTATTAATAAAATAGAGAAGATACAATAAAATCAGGGAGCCAAGATTGCCACCCTCACTAGACTAGCGAAAAATATGAAATAATCTGATACATGTACCTCTCAAGAATTTGATATGGATCTGCAACAAGCTGAAGCTTCCCATCAATCCATATAGAATATCTCACATTAGGAAAGAGGCGATGTAATAGAAGCTTTGGAACCTGTCACAAGTACATCCTGGTTCATGACTTAGCTAGAATTTTTCAACAGCAAGTTCTTCAGATGTGTAAAGTTAGCGGCACAAAACTTGGATAACACATTAATTTTTACTTAATATATTCACAACCAGAAAAACTATCTACAAATGTAGATGCATATAAATTACCCAAAAAAAGAAAAAGGAAAAAGAAAAATTAGAATAATTACAGAAGAACAACAACGAGCAATCCTCGTAGCTGAGGTTTGCACCATTCAGTTCGTTCAGATACTCTTTCAGATAGTAATTTGTAAATAAACAAGTACATATTTATTGTCATCCGTTAGTCTAATACATAGCAATCCACCAATAGCATAGTTTGGGAAAGAAACAACAAGCATCAGCAAATTAAAGCTGATAACGAGAACTGACCTTTCCATTACGTCTTGCATCAGTGTAAGCAATGTTATGAACAACAATAATCCTCCATAATCCAACCCTCTTGTTGCTGTCCAGGACACTAGAATTCTTCATATACACTTCGGTCTCCTCGTCAATAAACATATAAAAAGGAATATTTTCTTTTGCAGTTCCACTAATGGCCTTCGGTTGTTGAATGATGTCATAGTTTCCTGAAAATAAAAATAAATTCATAAGAACAATTCAATTAGCTATCAGCTAAGGTCAAATTTCATGACAGAAGTCTTATGCCCAACAGTACCAAATATGGCTGATGCAACAATGATCTCGTGAAACTGCTCCAACTCTCTAAGATCAGCTACATCAATATCGAATCCAGTTTGGTGACCAGGCCTACATCCTTTTACGAATCTGGGGAAAATCAAAAGAAGCAGCAGAAATAGCGCAGAAGAATATATTAGTCATTAGGAAAACGAAAAACATTCATGAGAATATCATATTGCAAAGAAAACTTGTATAATAAAAATAAACCTACCCACAGTGCACAGTCATCGACTCTCTTATATGAAAAGAATCATTCCTGTGCTTTAGAGAAGGATATCCGCCAAAGTCAGAGCCTCCATGTGGTTCAGTTTTGACTGGATGTTCCTCATGATAATAACTTAAATGACGAAGCACAGGTGATGCTGATGGGGAGCTTGGCATACTAAGCATGGCCTGCTCCACAGGAAGATAACACACAGGACATGCTGAAACACAACAACACGAAGGAGGATGTAAAGAGAACTATGGCTTTACAATGTCATAATCCCTCCTTTCTACGAAAAGAGTTCCATTTGTAAATGTTACAAGCTTTAAGAGTATATTTATCTCATCTTTACCCCTAAATATAATGATTGCATAGTTAGCAGTGATGGCATGATAGTAATTCGAAACAAAAAAGAAAGGCATGATAGTAAATTGTGATATTTAACTTTTTTTATGTGGTTGCACATTTCCATTATGCACTTTCTATGGGAGCCCTTTTTGCTTTACTTGCAGGATTTGACTATTGGGTAGGTAAAATCTTTGGTCAGATATATCCTGAAACTTTAGGTCAAATCCATTTTTGGATCACTTTTTTCGGGGTGAATCCTACCTTCTTTCCCATGCATTTCTTAGGGCTTTTGGGTATGCCACATCGCATTCCAGATTGTCCAGATGCTTACGCTGGATGGAATGTTCTGGCTCTTATATATCCGTAGTTAGGATTTGTCGTTTCTTCGTGGTCATAACAATCACTTCAATATCTGTAGTTAGGATTTGTCGTTTCTTCATGGTCATAACAATCACTTCAAGCAGTGGAAACAATAAAAGATGCGCTCCAAGTCCTTGGGCTGTTGAACAGAATCCAGGCACGCCGGAATGGATGGTACAAAGTCCTCCAACTTCTCATAATTTTGGAGAACTTCCAGCTATCAAGGAGACGAAAAGCTATTGAAGTCAAAAATGAAGAAAGAAAGAATTCATTGATTCTCGAAGAAGATAATCGGGCTACTTTCCACTACTAAGATGAAGGGAGTAAAGTTGAAAGGCAATAATGGGCTGAAAGTCAGGATCAAGAAGCTAAAGCTACCCAGCAGCCTTCTTATTCTTATTCTGAGCTTCCTCGGCATTCTCTTTCTTCTTTTTGGTTAAAGAGTGGTTTGAGTTGGTTATCAGAAATCTGTTCCCTAAGCATATCTGCCATACTTTCCTGCAACCGATCCTGGTAATTACCTGGCGTCAATTGCTACTAAGAACCTAACAGAGCTTTTCAATCTTAACCTGCTTCCTGGACTTGGCTTGAAAGAGATCCTACGTCAAGAGAGAGGTCAGTCTCTGCCTTATTAGTCAGTTCGCCGAACGTTCTTTTTCTGCTTCGAGGAATGCTATATTATCTACTTTCTATGTACTCTTTGACCCTGGAGAACATCACTGCTATGCTAGATTTGAAGTATCGACTAATGGAGGAGGCTTTACCGGGAATGAAAGAACAAAAATGGATTCGTGAGGGTTTAATTACTGAACCACTTCCCAGTAGTATGTTCCGGATTCGCTTAAATAATGAAGATATGATTCTAGGTTATGTTTCAGGAAAAATCCGACGTAGTTTTATACGGATACTACCAGGAGATAGGGAAAGACAAATTAGTAAATTGTGATACTTAACTTTTTTTTATAACAGTGGACCTGCAGCCACTACCCTTTAGGGTGCACACAATACCTCACCAACCACGCACACCAGGTAATTCCATAGTAAATTATGTGCAAGTACCCCAAGAAATTCATTGCCACTACGGAGTTTGATAGCAGGAGAAAGGAAAGCTTCCCCCCTCCCCCTCTCTCTCTCTCCCTTCTTCTAGCTTTTTCTTTCTCTCCTCTCCTCCCTCTCTCCTTTTAGTAAAAGAGGGAAGACTTTCTAAGGCTTACTCTCTCCACTCTCTTGCCTTAATTCATGAAAAAAGCAATTATTGGATCCAAGAACATTAATTAACTCTACTATCGCGTAGGGAGAGAAAAAGGAAGTGAGTTGTGGATCCATCCCCTGGAAAATAGACCCTAGCTTCGCCTACAAATAGAGCATTCCTCTCTTGAATTCAGCCACCTCTCACGATCCAAAACCAGCCCTTAATGACAAGGCCGACAAGGAAGCTTGGGACTGAGCTTCTTAAGAAGAAAGCTATTTTGTGTCATTATACTATTATCATTGGAAATGGAACTCTTTTTGCAGAATTCAGAACAAGAAAAAAAAGGTTTGGTGGAACGGAGGGAGCAATTCATAATTGTAGATCTAACTAAGATGGACCATTTAGACATTACTCACTTTATCAAAAAAATTAATTGATACAATGTCACTTTTTTTTAGACATATTATCTTACTTTGCTAACTATAGTACATGAACAGTAAAATATACAAACTTACGCCGTGGTCCAAAGCGTTTTCTCTCTCCAGAAGGAGGAGGAGGGAATGCAAAATGTTTGCATGGATTGCCCTTAACTGCAGCAGATCGAGTAACAGCTGTCTCAAAAGCAGAACGAAGAGGAAGAGGAGTAGGGAGACTGGAATTTTCACCACATACTGTCAGCCGTATAGAAGAGTTATGTATCAGACTGTTTTCTTCCCTGGGAAACTTGGATGTAACATTAAATGCAAAGCGCTCCAATGAGTCATCTTCTATTAAAACAAGGCATCAAGATTAGCCCATTAATCTAAAAAATGGAAAATAAGGTAAAATTACAAATAAAATACTACACTGACAACCTTAAACCAGAAGTAAATGAATAACGGGTCTCATTACATAATTACGCCTTAAAAACACATAGCTTCGAAGGTTATAAAAAGCTCTAAATCTTCTATCAGGCAACACTTTCTACATGAAAAAAGTCCACAAGTAGAACAAACTAGACTAACCATCCAGCGTAAAGGGATAATACATATATCAAAATCAAGTTAGGGGTTAACGATTCATATGAACAAGACATGACACAACTTTGAAAATATAGTTATAACTAGCATCTGTAAGACTCCACCTATCCCTCCCTTCACGCCTCCACACGTGGGAAATTTTTTTTTGTAAGTTATTGGCTCTGATCGTATTATATTCTGCATAAATTGTAATTTCCAACCAAGTTAACTACCAAGTACGTGTAAATCCCAAACTTCACGAACAAAAGTTGACTTCACGTGTCAAAAAGTAAAAGACTAAAAGCGTATTATTTATCCAACAACAGTTAGACAATGGTGATTACCAGATGTTGCATGCCAGTGCCTGTTATGCCACTCATTACAAAGAAAGAACTGGAAACACGAATAACCAAAAGAGAGGGACAAAAAACAATGGCAATGAAAACAAACCTCTATTGACTGTAAAGAAACCTGTTATACAGAATGCAAAAGCAGTGATAAACAAAATCACCAAGGCAATATTCCTTCGTCTGAAAATACTGGGGAGAGACCTTTCCTTCTCTCTCGAGCCAGAAAGTGACATCTTTGAAGGCTTGTGAACCACAATAAAATTCTGAGTCCGCAAACCAACATTTGGCTTCTGTTTCTGTTGCAGTAGCGATCCATAACTTCCAGTTAGTAAACCCAATGACCCTCCAGTCATTGTAATCCCAATCCCACGATTTTGACATTCATCTCCTTTTTCCCTTCATTTACAAGAATCATCACTCATTCCCAAAACGACTTTGAAAATTAGTCCATAATTCAATGAACTTGCATCAGTTTAAGCACTAGTGGTTGCAATTGTCTCTTCTACTGAACCTAATTCAACACACTCACCACCAAATCAATCAACAAAATTAATCACAGTATACAATTCATCAAATATGATTTGATTCCAAATTATCAGCAGTACGTTCTCACCAAACAGACCTTTAGTTGAATTATACTATTCATTACAACAAATTCACTTGTATCCAGTATCCACTACTTAAACAATCTCGTTTACAGTTCTATAGAACTCAAATATCCTAATTAACATTGAAATCCACAGCTTGGTGGGCCCCAGTATGATCAAAGGCCTAAACAACGGAAGCCCATCAAGTTGAGCTGAAAATTAAATCAATTACATTGCCACTGTTACCTTAATAATAGTAGTAATCAAGGCAGTCAATGTGCTTGCTGCCAAAGGCGAGTTAGAATTCTAGGTTTTGCTGCTCGTGCATAGAAATCCAGGAGTTGTTTGTTTGATGGCAAATTGAAGTTTATTGGTCGCGCCTATTATTGTGAAAACTGGATCGTCTCAGCCTGTGGCGTTTGTGAGCTGTTCGTTATTCTTCGTGCAGGCAACTAATACTCCTCATAATTGAAAATTTATAAATGATTTTTAAATACTTAATTATTAGTTTATCTCATTATTGCACTATGGAACTCGTTACGTCGTTATCATATCCAATCATATAATATAGCATAATATTTTATTTTTCATCTACAATCAAATAAGTATTTGATGTCTTGACTTGTTAAATTGAAGAGTCTTAAATAAATTTTTTTTAATTTAAAATTTTTATAATATATATATTGAGAATGTTATAATTTTTAAATAATTTATTATTATTATTTTTTGCATATTTAATTAAATTTCAGAGTCTTTAACCCCAAACATGGATGTACTGCTAATATGAGTTTCTATACAAAATACTATTTGTATTTTTGCGGCTCAAGTGTACAATTTATGTGCATGCTACAAAAATTAAAAATAATGAAATACGGAGTATTAGATAATATTTCAATTCTATCTTTCATATTTATATTTTTTGCTTAACTTTTGTATTTATTTTTATATTTTTCGCTTAACTTTTGTATTTATTTTTATATATTAAGAGACAAACTCTGTCTTTAATTTTCGTCTTCGTTGTCATAATTTTCTTTTATACCTCTTTTTTCTTTTTTTGATTTTTTTGTCTTCATTGTCAGAATTTTCTTTTATACATTTCTTTATACCTCTCCTTTTTTTTTCTTTTTTTTTTTGTCTGTTTCCTTTCCTTTATTCTTTTGTTATCCGACATGGGATGAGATAAAAGGAGATACTTAAAAACTGACTTTTAAATTTTTTATTTTATACATGTATTTCCTTACTTAGTTTACTAGCTTATGTAATATAAGACAACAAAAATGTATATGTTATTATTTTTGCCTTTTTATATCTATCATTTTCTTCTCATTTATTTCCTTAACTAATGTGAGAGGAAAAATTGCAATGCAAACCCTTGTCCAAATCATAAGTTAGTCTCTCATCTCTATATTATTTTCATAAATCTAATCAGATATGTGTGTATCGGTTTTGTTACTAGCTTTGTCAATTGCAGTAGATTGGCCACTTCTTCGTTCGAATTTTTCTCGTCCTCCTATTTTTATACCAAATCAGAAAGAGTTGACCCATTTCATTTTAAAACTCGTGCTTGATATTTAGACAACAAAATAAAAAGTTTATGTTTGATATGAATGTGTAGGTTGATATTATTATTATTATTATTATTATTATTATTATTATTATTATTATTATTATTATTATTAT
>JAUMHB010097578.1:0-10522 GCA_032359685.1 Pittosporum tobira
GATACTCCTTTCACGATTAGGTGTCAGACTTTGAGCTTTTCGGGATACTCGCTTTATTCTCTTCGAGAATATCATCTTTTGGAATACCCGCTTTATTCTCTTCAAGAGTATCATTTATTTCGACTTATGAGTCTGCTCTAAATAGAATGACATCAAGGTTTAATGGCTTGTCGCAAACTAGAGATGTTACACGGTCTTGGGACATTCTTTCATTTAGTCATGATTGGAAGAATCTCATGGCTTAGAAGTCATCGACGTCCACCATATTAGATATAACATTTTGAAACCGTTGGACATAACAACTAAGGGTCTCATTGGGAAAATCGAGTTCATCTCCTTATAGACAACCTATCTTCCATTGAATCTTTTGTTGAACAACGTACTTAGTTGCTTAAAGCTCCTAATTAATTGAGCTTTCAAGTTCTCTAGACACCAAAGAGGGTGTGGAGTGTGGTATCCTAATGATCATAGTGTTTTATGGTTGTCTCAGTATCAGTAATATTATAATAATAGGGATCAATGATGTTATCATAAGTTCCCAGGCTATTATAAATCTTGATGTGGTTTCCTGATGCGGCTCTCTCAATTTCAGTGGTGAAAGGTGACTATCTTTTACAATCTTGACCCTTGGAGCCTTATAGTCCACTTGCTTCTTAATATTGGCTATCCAGTTGTATAGGTCATCTTTCTCCTTGTTAGTCCTTGGGAGAACATGATTATATTCCGTTTTTCCACCCTTCTTCGAGATTTTATGGGATCTCTGCCTCACCCTTTGTAGGGGCAGGAAAGCACTCTGATCATCGGTGTCTCGAATTCGACATGTGAGAGCACTTGCATTCCTCCCATTTTTCTCTTCATGATATTTTTCATTTTCAGCCCCAAAGAGTTGGAGAATGCTTATAAGCTGTCTAACGCTCCTTGATCTCATTCATCATATGTTTGAGCTCTTCTCATTGTTCTTTGAGGACCATAAGCTCCTATGTAAGTTCGAACATCATTGTGTCCATGGATATTGCAATGATTCACCTAGTTGATAATTTATCCAAGGTCAGTATATCTTTGAACATTTGATAAGACACTTATTTGATGATCTTTATGCATATTTGTTTCATCAGCCTGAGTTTGCTCTCTACTGACTACTGGAGTGATTGTTAAATGAGTGAGGAGTATTTACCATCTGTGTATTCGAAGGTACGCCTTGAAGCATACCCTTCCTCATACTTGAAGATCTTCTCCGAAGCCTTGAACAGGACCTTAAGTTACGAGTATGAGAGATGTTGTTTATTGCAGTGAGAAGATTCATTTGATTGATGGTGTGTGATTGGTGATTTACAAAAAAAGTTTCTCCATCTGGCACCAATTGTTGATGCCAAATAGAGTCCTCACCACCTTCCTTTAAAATAGGTTGCCTCTTAGGTTAACTAAGAAAAGAGAACAGAGGTTTTTATTACGTTTTTTTCTCCTTGATATCTAAATAACATTAGGAGGTATAAAAGCAACAACAAAAGTTTAGAGTTTCAAGAATAACTTACTAAACCATATGAAGGACAAGGTTTATATATGGTTTGTCCTCCTAACTTGCTTACCAAGCTAGGGAACCTCTAAGTTAGTTACTATTAGGTTGACTACCTTAAGGAGTCTTCTACTCTAACTCTAATATATTTGATCAAGAACACATTTCCGAAATTATAAGAAGGGTTATGGGAAAAGCTTCCTAAATTCTATTTGATCAACCGACTTAAAGAGCCCTACTAAGATTCATCACCTAAGATTCAAAGTTTAATCTTAATTAGACCGAAACTAACAATAACCAAACTGTATTAACGAATCAAAAATCTCAATAACTTAAAATAAAATTTTTGAATTCGAAACAATTTTACCTATAAGAAACAAAAACTTTTCAAAGGTAAAATTTCATTAGAGGGCATACAATTGAGCTAAAACGATATGAACTTTAAAATTTTCTCACACTTAAGCCAAGATGCAATTTTAACTTTGCTTTACATGGAAAAGATCTCCAACTATGGTTTAAGATTGTAAGGTTATATTAGTATATATTTTAAGTAACAGATAAACATACTTTAAAGTTTATGGACCGCACTTCATGTACTCCACTTCACTTCTAAGGCCATGTTAGGTACTTAGGAATATCATGATGGGAATGGAAATTGCATGCATGGATGTAAGATGATTCTTTGTTAGTGCAAAATAACAATCTAGAAGGGTGTTGAATAGATTATTAATTTTTTGAGGATTTTAAAAAATTTTTAATTAACTTTTGTGAAATTAAATAAGTGTAAAGTTCACTTTTGATAATCAAACTTATGTTCAATTTACAAATTCATCATTTAACAAAATTTGCTACCATCTGACTCACTGAATCACACTTTTATTACATATTTTGTTAGACAATATGTTAATTCTTTTGACTTTAGACAGCCAAGCTTACACGTATGAGAGTGAAAATAGTATCCGGTCCCAATCTGTCACATCAAAGCGGAGTTAACTTGCCTTTACTTACCCGATTAAATCTTTCAAACAAAAATATCTTTGTCTTTCATCTCTCCCCCCGTGACCCAAACTCTCATACATGACTAGGTAGAAAATGATGTAATCGAAGAGCATTCAACTATAAAGTGTCATAGACAGAGTAAATCTTCAGGTATATCCATTCAAACAATCTTTTAATTGCAATTATATTATGAAATTGATGGAATTGAAATTGAGTTTGAATATTCTATGGTTTCGTTGATTGTTGATTTCTGGGTTTGCCAAATAATATATGAAATTGCTTCTTTGGTTTGTCAAATAGTTGATTACAGTTGTATATTTATATTCCTTTGAGTATATTGAAGTGGTCCAAAAGGGGAGACCTGATGTAAAGATTCCAACCTTATGTCCTTTTGTGGTCCCTTTATGTTTCCAAATGCGATACATCGGTGGTCCGTTTGTGTTTGCGTTTCCAAATTCAATACATCAGTGGTCACATTTGGATTCAAATTAAGATTTTTCTGAAATTTGCTACCATTAAATTAATACTAAATTGGCTACTTTTTGAATTTTTGATGTTTCAGCTTGCTTTATGGATTATAATATTGTGGTCAAAGTTCATTTTGGAGGAAAGTTCATAAATTTTTACAATCCAAATCTTGACTATGTTGGAGGTCAAGTTGCAGAGTTCAGAGACGATCCATGTTTCTTTACAATGGCATCCACTATAAGTACGTTGAAGGTTCCTTGGTTAATTTTAAGAATGATAGAGTAAATTTTACAATTGGAGTTAAAGTATTGTATAATGAAAATAGCATTAGGCATGTCATTGTCAAATGGCTTCAAAATGGTGGAATGATAGATCTATATGTTGATCACGAAGGACTGATGAGATGAATTTTGAAAAAAATAATGAACAATCAAAGGTTAATGATGCTGAAATGGGTAAACAAAAGCAGAAGTCAAAGTCAAAGAGGGATAAAAATGAGAAAAAGCAAAGAAAGGGGGCTGAAAACAAAGTGATCTTTGATGGGATCTTTGATGAAGAAGTTGAAGGAGATGATGAGTTCCTGCAATTTGATAGTGATATTTCTTCAACGAATGGTGATATTGATACTAATACAAGCGATGACAAACTGCAATATGCTAGAAAGAGATACAAAGATTTCAAAAGTGACTTGTTAGATGGCAATGATGATGTGGATGATGAAGACAATGGGCTACCAATTTTTGAAAATGCAGAAAAAGGACAAGATGAAGAAAATGCAGAAACATAAACGAATGAAGATGATGGTGAAAATTCACAGAATGTTGAGAATTATGAAGTTGCTGATACTGCAAAAAATGTAGAGGGTGAAGAAGGTTCAGACAAGGATAAACTTGCAAACTGTGAGGGAAGATAGTGAATATCTTGGTGATCATGAAACAAAGAATGAAGATGATGGTGAATGTCACAGCGAGTATGAAGACAATGATATATTAGTATAGTGGGGATGAGGATGTTGCGTATGTAAGGGATGTGCCGAACAAGATTCTTAATAGGTATGATGCGTTCAATCCCAATACCAAAGCCAAACAGTTCAAGTTCACTCCAAGAATGATATTTGAGGGTGGGATGACATAATTTAAGAAGGCTATCAGAGATTTTATCATTGCTAATGGGATTCATGTTTGGTACAAAACTAATGACAAGAAGAGAATACATGTTAAGTGTAAGGGAGAATGTCCATGGAAAGTTTGGGTGAGTTATAACCAAGGTAAAAATATCTTGCAAATAAAATCTATATTAAATGAGCACAATTGCAGTAGAATTTATAAGAATAAGAAAGCTACAGTCAAGTACTTAGCTGAATACTATGGCAATGGGGTGAGAAAAAACCCTACTTGGAAATTGATGGATATGCAAGCTGAAATAAAGTGGAAATTAAAATTGGATGTGTCATTGGTTAAATGTATGAGGGCCAGGCAGGTGACGCTGGCAAACATTCATGAAGTGATGAGGGAACATTATGCAAAAACTTAGAATTTTGGTATGGCAATATATAATTACAACAAGAACAACATAGTCGTCATCAAACCTATTGAAAGACAAACTCCTGAAGAGCCAATTTTCTTTAAAATATTTTATGTCTGTTATGATGCTTTGAAAAAGGGTTTAAGAGTTGTAGGCTAATGTTGTGGTTGGATGGATGCTTTTTTAAAACTATTTATGGGGGACAACTTTTATCTGGTGTTGGCAGAGATAAGAACAATCAGATTTATCCTGTTGCAATGGTTGTTGTGGAAAGGAAAAATTATGACAGCTGGCATTGGTTTATGAGTTTATTAATTGATGATCTTGACTTGTCTGATGACCACAATTTTACTCTTCTCTTTGACCAACAAAAGGTATGCTTTATTACTCTGATTACATTATTTTAATAATGAGGTGTGGTTTATTAATTTTATTGCATTATTTTTTTCTAGGGATGCTTTACTAATTGTATTACATTATTTTTTTCAGGGGATGCTTTATTAATTTTATTACATTATGGTGTTTTTTCAGGGCTGCTTTACTAATTTTATCACATTATTTTTTTGGATTGTTTTATTAATTTTATTACATTATTTTTTTCAGGGATGCTTTATTAATTTTATGATGTGAGACATTTTGTTGTTTTTATTAAATTATTTTTTTCAGGGATTACATAAAGCGATAGATGAAATCCTCCCTCGAGTCGAACATAGATACTATGCAAGGCATATCCATGAAAATTGGAAAAAAATATACCCGTCATAATTACTCAAGAGGCATTTCTGGGCTGCTTCCATGGCTACACATCCAGAGTCACATAGGAAAACAATGAGTGAGGTCAGATGGTTAGATAATACAGCTGCTGATACAATTTTGGAGAAACTCCCAAAGATGTCGTCTGAGGCCTTTTTTAGGACTGATTCCATGTGACATTGTGATGAACAACATGTCAGAGTGTTTTAATGCATGGATTATCAAAGCTAGATATCTCGATATATGTTTGCTTTGCACATGCTTATAGAGATTCATGATCAAATCATGGTGAGAATATATCAAAAAAGGGATGCCATATTAAATAGTGAAGAGTTAATCTGTCCAAAGATAAAAATGAAATTTGATGAAACTGTGTTGGAAAGTGCACACTGTGATATGCTATGGGATGGACAGGGTTATTATCAAGTCAAATATAAGGGAAAAGGAGGTTACAAAGTCAATCAAGATGAAAGAACATGTGCATGTAGGAGAGTATCCCTTGTTGTCATGCAGTGTCTACCATTCACACAAAAAGACACCTACCAATTGACTATGTAGGTCACTGGTATAAGAGGGAAACATATTTGGCTACTTATTATAGTCACACACTTAAAGTTCTGCCAGGTGAGAATTTCTGGGAAAGCCAAGACAATCTGGATGTTATGGGCCCTCCACCGATCCCTAAGAAAATAATGGGAAGACCCGATAAATTGAGAAAGAGAGAAGGTTGGGAAGCTGAAGGAAGTAGCTAAAAAGAGGTCAACCCATTAGGGTTAGTTGGAAAGGAAGATATATGCATTGTTCACTATGTAAACAACCTGGCCATGACAAAAAGGTTGTCCAAGGACAGAAAGACTTGCAGAAGGGGGCGACACACAGGTGAGTTCTTAAATTTAAAATATTAATATAAGAAGTTCGGTTACATTAATAAAAGTTTAATTATTTTTAGTTTTTTGGGAATTTACAGGTTACAAGAATAAGGAAGAAGAAAAAGAAAAGAAGCAAAGAAAATACAAATACAATCACTTCAAGACAAATTGTGAGTATTGTGTTGAATTGTTTTTGTGTAGTCATTGATTTTCACAAAAGTAGTATTTTCTGATCATTGCTGATAAAATTTTGGGCATTGAATTTTTTGGGAATTTTTTTAAAGGAGGTGGAACAACCAGTTGTTACTCAAGCTATGGCAGTCACACAAGATGCTCAAAGCGTTGTAGGAGGAGATAATTTTGTAAGTATTTATTTTTTTTCCCTTGAATATTATAAATTTTATGATAATTAAATCACATAGTCGTGGACAATAATTTTATTTTTATTTTTATATAGTCGACACCAGCCACACAAGAATCAACTCAGAGTGTTGTAGGAAGAGATAATGAACAGGCTCCATTTCAAAGAATGAAATTTGTAAGTTATAATTATATTTTTTTCTTTCAAAAAAAAAAAAACTGTCCCCTGAACTCTTTAGTGTTTTTTTAAAATTTTAATTTTTTTTTAATTTATAGTTTTCATGGATTTTTTGGTTTGTAGATGCTAACTTTAGGTATTGGAACCTTGTCTCAGCCAAATAAAGGGACTGGATCTACTCCACTGGCAAGCACTCCGCCAAATATACCACTAAGGAAAAGCCCAAGGAAGAGACTGTCTACCATTGGCGACACTTCAGGCAAAAAAAGCACTTCCAGACTTTTCAAGCAGCCCAGAAAAACAGCTAGACACAAGTGATGAGTTTTTAGGGGGTTTTATGTATTATTGTAATTGGTATTGTAATGGTGGTGATGCTTTTGTGAAAAAATTTATCATAATGTTTGTAATATTTTTGGGGACAAACTTGGTAACTGAAGACGGTTATGCTTTTGGTAATGTGATGTTTGATATGTTATTAGCTATGTATGATCTGCTACATGTAATTTTTGTGATGATGTTACTTTTGGTAATGTTTAATGTAAGGAGGAAAAATTGGTGACTATTTTGGTCCAAAACAGAGGAATATATTTTAACCTCCCAAAACAGAGGAAACACTTTTTAGGGTCCAAAACAGAGGAATACATTTTGATCTAAAACAGAGCAGTATATTTTGACCCAAAACAGAGCCACAAATTTTGACCCAAAACAGAGCAACACATTTTAACCCAAAACAGAGAAAATACATTTTGACCCAAAACAGAGCATTCCTTCCCATTAACAGACACAACACAATACTGAGCATTCCATAAAATAGAGCAATCAGAAAAAACTGAGCATTCCATAAAATCTTGCATTAAATAATACTGAGCGTTCCATAAAACAGAGCAATTACACTCTTTACACAATACTGAACATTCTATAAACTGAGCATTTTCTACAATTTTATCACAATGAAAATACAAATCCAACACATAATTAAAAAGCTACAGACTTTTCTAAGTTTGGAATTTTCTTTCTTCAGCATCAAATTTTCTTTCATCAATTTCTTCATCTCTCTTCTTAGCCAAATAAATTCTTTAGAAATATTTTCTTCACTCTCAGATGTGGGTAGTTCTTGTAATTTAGGTTAAATAGGGATTGGTGAATTTTTCAAGTGCAGCAACTGCTTCAAACGACAAATTTCAGTGTCACTTTTCATTAACTCTACCTTCAAATGTCGAATAACATCTCGGGATCTTTCTGTGAGTGGTGGATCACACCATTGAAAGTATTTACAGAACATTGTTTTATCCTATATATTCAAAATCAAAAGAGATCAACAAATAGAAGGAAAACATTTCAAAGAACACTGTCAGAACCGCCTGAACCAAAAAATTAACCAAAAATTAAGTTTCATTACTTAAATTAAATCAACAGCGACCAAAAAAAGGCATGCCAGGGTGATCCGTATCTTCATTCCAAGCTTCTAACCGAGGTACAACCAATTTACAATTACAACGCACAGTCAAATCTGGTGAGACCCAATCATCGTCTTGCTCGCAATGGTCACATTGTTGTGAACGTTTGGGACCAATAACACTATGTTTGCTCGCAATGGTCACATTGTTGTGAACGTTTGGGACTAATAACACTATGTTAGTGATATGCCCAATGATTTAATCATAAATCGTACTCTATTATTAGTTGTGGATAAGGTTGTGTCGGAAAAACCGACCTTCACCTAACTTAGGTAATTATAATGTCTTGCTAGAGGCTGCTTATAACTTGTGGGCCGAAAAGTCATTTTCAGATTACCTGTTTGTTTGTTTGTGTTCTTGTTTGTGCAACATTTTCTTTGCTCAATTGTCCTGGATTTGCTCAAGGAAAAGCAATCATAATATTTGAGCACCGGTATTGATTTTTACTTTTGGGGCTTTCTCTGATGTTATTACGTAATGTATTAAGATTTGCAGATTTTCTTGTGATTTCTTTCACAACTTGGGCATTTTGTTTTGTGACTATTGAGGGAATTCAGGATATGTAGATGTTATGTACAATAGTTGCGATTCCTCGGGATGGGCAGCCGAACAAAGTTAACTTAGGTAATTATAATGTCTTGCTAGAGGCCGCTTATAACTTTGTGAGCGAAAATGAATTTTGAGCCTACTGCTAATGTTAGGTGAACCTACATGGTCGCACACTAAGAGAACTGTGCTTATAATATAAGTTGTAGGTAGAAAAATTAATATTCCGCAGCCAAGAGTTGAACCTGGGTTATTGTTTTCTGTTGAATCAAATACAATAGCCAGTGCTATTGCGGATATTTTGATCATTGTTTTAATGATGTAAAATTCAAATGACGAACTTTTATTGCTTAAAAAATAAGATATATTAATAGAAGAGCAATATTATAATTCACAAATTTGATCCTTAATAATTTAATATTAAATAAAGAATCACAAATAATTAAATCAATCAATATCTTGATAATGTATTACTTGGATCCAAATTGAAGATCTCAAATTTGAGAGCATTATTATTAGTACAAATATAACTCCATTTTTTTTAATTAAAATATTTCATACTATTGTACATAATCAAAGCCTATCATTGTGTTAGTGAATGGTTAAGGACGGAAACGGGAAGGGGAAAAAAAATAACACTCCAAAAATTGAGAAGAAAGGTAACATGTTTTCTTTCTTAACTTTTCTCTCTATCTTTCAATTTTTTTTAAAGTACTATTTTTTTTTTATAAAATGAATCTATTTTTTTAATTATTTTTTTTATATAAAAAATTTCAATCTCAACTATGATAATATAATATGTTCAAATTAAACTCATAAAAAAGCTCACATCATTTTATTTTGGAAAAAGAGAAAAAGAAAAAGACAGAGATAATATTCTTTTTGAGACGTTTTAAATTTAAATATAGGTTCTATTTTAATATCATACAAAATCATGAAATTTTTAATTTATGATTACATCATAAAGACTGAAGTACAATTTGCACCCCAAATTTTATCCAAAAATAACGTTTGCACCCCAAACTTCTTAAATTCAAAAAATCATACCATACTTTCATTTTAGTAATTAAAAGCACCCTAGGTACTGTTTCCGACCACTTTTAAGCTCGCCTTTTTATGAAGTTTGTGAACAAGAGGGTATTTTTGGAATTTAACATATATCCATTTTATTACCTAAATTTTTGTTCTTTTCTCTCTTTCATTTGTTTTGCTCTCTACTTTTGTTTTCTTCTCTCTTTCATTCTCTCTTTCATTGATGAGCCTGTTGTTCAAAGAGGATGCTATTCAAAGAAGGAAAGGAGACAGAGATCAAAGGAGCTTACCCGCAAGTTCAAGTATGTTGTTCAATTGTAAGTGTGGTAAGCTTGTTGTTCAAAGATGTCGTTAGAAAACAAACATTGTTGGAAGGAGATTTTTTGGATGTCTCGATTGGAGTGTAAGTAAGCTTTCATCTCTGTCTTTTTATGATTTAATCTTCTTCATTTTTATTTTTATTTTTATCTTTTTTCAATTTTGTAGGAAGAACATGGAATAAAGGTG
Organism: Pittosporum tobira; assembly: GCA_032359685.1. Taxonomy (NCBI): domain Eukaryota; kingdom Viridiplantae; phylum Streptophyta; class Magnoliopsida; order Apiales; family Pittosporaceae; genus Pittosporum; species Pittosporum tobira. The sequence goes on from JAUMHB010097578.1 coordinate 10,207, forward strand.
AGTGAGTGCAATTTTTTTAAATTGATTGATGCTTTGTTGTGTGACCGATGTGATACATGGATTAATTCAAAAATTGGATGCTTAAGAAAAAACATTAGCAAGAAACGATAAGGCTTTGGAATTAATGAATGAAGCTTTAGAATTAAAGGATGAAATTTTATTTGAAAAAGATGATGATTTGTTGAAATTGGTGGTTGAAAATGGTAGGATAATGTGTGAATTTCAAAAATGAGATATGTTCAAAAGTGGGCATGTATAATTTTGTTGGTAATTAGTGTCTTATGGTATTGTTCAAAGGGTAACTAGAGTTCAATTG
>JAUMHB010097589.1:0-10521 GCA_032359685.1 Pittosporum tobira
TATAGACTGTTGTAGGGGAAAAATAACCAAGATAAAGAATAAATTAGCAGAACGTAGTTCCGATTTATTAGAGTTAATCCATACAGACATTAGTAGTCCCTATTCAGCCACATTATGTAGGAATTATTATTTTATTATTTTTATTGATGATTTTTGCCGTTATGGATATGTGTTCTTAATTAAGGGGAAGTCTGAATCTCTTGAGAAATTCAAAATATTTCAGACTGAAGTTGAAAAACAATTGGGAAAGGTTATCAAAGTAGTGGGTCAGACAGAGGTGGTGAGTATTATGGCAAACATGGAGATGCTGGACAACTTAAATGTCCTTTTGTCAAATACCTAGAGTTATCTGAGATCATTGCCCAATTTACCATGCTTGGTAGTCCTGAGCAAAATGGAGTAGCCGAAATGCATAATTGTACTCTTATGGAGATGGTTAGGACCATGAGGAGTCGAGCAAATTTGCCAGAGTTTCTTTGGGTGAAGCCTTGAAAATAGCCCTTGACATTCTTAATAAAGTTCATAGCAAAGCAGTTCCACTTACTCCTTTTAAGTTATGGATTGGAAGGAAACTTAGCCTTAATCATTTTAGATTTTGGGATTGTCTTGCTGAAGTGAAATTGTATAACCCAAACTTGAGAAACTTAGATTCCAGATCTACTCGGTGTTTCTTTGTTGGCTATCCAAATCATTATAAGGGTTACAGATTTTATAATCCTTGTGGAGGAACTAGAATTGTATAATCACAAACATCAAAATTTTTGGAGTTTGATGTAGCTGAACCCACTAGTTGTTCTCACCCTATTGAGGATAATACAAAATTTGGAGAGAGTGTCTTATTTTTTTTGTCTAATAATACACATATTGAGCCTATCCCACTTACAGGAGTACTAGTTCAGGTTCAGGATAATGTTCATAATAAAAGAGTTGATAATCCTCCAGTTGAAAATATTATTATACCGGCTCCAGTTATAAGGTCTACTAGGGAAATGAGATCAGCTATACTACCAGACTATGAAATATATTTGGGAGAGAGTGATTATGATATTGGGTGTGTGGTTGATCTATTGACTTACACATAAGCTATATCCGGTCTCCAGTCAGATTTGTGGTTGGATGGAATAAGAGATGAAATGCAGTCGATGAAGCATAATGATGTTTGGGAGCTTGTTAAGTTACTAGACAACTGTAAGTCTATTGGTTGTAAGTGGGTCTATAAAACTAAAAGGGATTCCACTGGGAAGGTTAAAAGATTTAAAGCTAAATTGTTAGCCAAGGGATTTACTCAAAGTGAGGATATTGATTTTAATGAGACTTTTTCACCAGTCTCATCTAATGACTATTTCAGAGTAATCATGGCATTAGTAGCTCAATTTGATTTGGAGTTACACCAGGTGGATATAAAGACTACTTTCTTAAGTGGAAACCTTAATGAAGAAATTTATATGGTACAACCTGAAGGCTTTGTAGTTGATGACGGTGATCATCTGGTTTGTAGACTCAAAAGGTCTATTTACGGTTTAAAGCAAGCTTCTCGACAGTGGTATTATATGTTTGAAAGTGTGGTGACTTCATTTGATTTTAAAGAAAATCTTGTAAATCAGTGTATATATCACAAGGTCAATGGCAGCAAGTTTATTATTCTCATTTTATATGTAGATGATATCTTGTTGGCAAGTAGTGACACTGGATTGTTTCATGAGACGAAACAATTTTTGTCTAAGGAGTTTGACATAAAAGACCTTGGATAGGCATCTTTTGTCCTTGGCATTCAAATCCATAGGGATCGTTCGCGTTGTTTATTGGGTTTATTACAACGGGAATATATTGATCATATTTTGGAGAGATTTAACATACTGGATTGCAAACCAGGGAATGTTCCCATTGTTAGAGGTGATAAGTTGAACTCTAAACAATGCCCTAACAACGATGTTGAGAAAGAAGCCATGAAAAAAGTACCATATGCTAGTGCAGTTGGGAGTATCATGTATGCTCGAGTGTGTAATAGACTAGATATTGCCTTTGCAGTGAGTATTCTCGGTAGATTTCAGTCAAACCCTGGTTATGATCACTGGGTAGCTGCCAAGAAGGTTTTGAGGTACTTGAAAATGACAAGAGATTTTAGGCTGACATACAAAAGGATTGATAATTTTCAGTTAGCTGGTTTCTCAGATTCTGACTTCGCTGGATGTAAGGATGAGTTGAAGTCTACATCAGGTTTTATCTTTATGATGACAGGTGGGGCAGTATCTTAGAAAAGTTCAAAACAAAAATTGATTGCATTTTCAACTATGCAGACAGAGTTTATGACATTCTACGAAGCAGTTATTCAGAGTATTTGGCTTAGGAACTTCATTCGTAGTTTTAATGTTGTTGATTTTGTATATAGGTCCATACCGTTATACTGTGATAATAGTTCAGTAGTTGATTTTATCAATAACAATAATCGTGTCATAAGGGTCAAGCACATGGAGATTAAGTACTTGACTATAAAGGAAATAGTCAAATTAGGTGATATTACAGTTGAACATATTTGTACAGATGATATGATTGATAATCGCTTAACTAAAGGTCTTCACCTTTCTGTCTTTGAAAGACATATAACTAGCATGAATTTGGTTGCATCCTGTGATGCATTTATTTAGTGGGAGGCTATAGTATTTATAAAGTTTATTCATTTGTAATAAATATTTTTCAATTAAAAATTGATTATGTCTTATGCATGCATTAAAGTTAATAAACTACAGTTTTGTTATAATTGTTGTATTCACGTTGGTGTTTCATTAATTAACATATCATTGTTTAAAGTCAATGTGTGTGTGTCAACATTGATTAACGGTTTGATTTATGCTATGTCTAATGACACATAAAGTTTGTGTGATTATAAAGTCAGGACATACATAAGGGGTTCATGAAGAACCATAAAGTGATGACTGATGAGAATAAAAAATGAGAATTCATTTGGGTGTTATCTGATCGTCACACTACTATATTGAATCTGTGTCAGTAAAGTCAAAGACTCTCGTGATTATGGGAGACTATGTGTCACTTAATGATGCAGTTACCACAACAAATCAGAGTTTAAGGCTTTATGGGACTGGATTGATTTTAGAGTGGTTACTAGACTATTGATTTTAATAAAGAGGCCCAATACAATTAATGTATATCTCAAGTGGGAGAATATAATATTATTTTGTAATATTATATTAATATAGAATTATAATTAATTATATTTAATTATACTATAATTAACAAGTCTAATAAAGTGTGACATATGGACTCTAATTAATTTAATATGAGTTGCTTAGTATGGGTTATAAAATAAACTATTGGGTTTGTGATGGGTAGGTTCATTGAATTTATTTATCAGGTTATAATAAAGAATTATGTCATTTCTCTTAACCCTAACAACAACAAAATTACTTTGTGTAATACAAGCCGTCATATAACAGTTTCATGAAGACTTAAGGTTTTCTCATCAAGCCATGAATTAAAAGAGTGGAACTTGGTTCACAAATCAATTTCTTTTCTATTCCGCTGCTATGAATTCCAAACAAAATATGTAATTTATTATTTACAATTGAATATTCTAAATATATCTATAAATTATGATTTAAATGATTAATTAATTAATTACAGTTTGGTCCCTGGCTCCTTGTTATTCCTAGGGATGTGCACAAAGTTGGTTCAATTGGCAACCTAACCTTCCCAACAATGAGCAAAATTACACTTTCAAATCGTTTAATCTTCAAGAAAGAGTGTTTTGTTTCTTCTACAAATCTATGGGCTTGCTTGTAGCAGGTTTTGCGGCTATGGCGGCTCAGTTTGCTCCTAGTAATTCCATAAATAGAAAAACTAGTATGACAGAATTGCCATCGCCATCTTTCTTGTCGCCTGCAATGAATCTTGGTCTGCATATGGGGGGTTGACCACAAACCTCAGGTATCAAATGCTATGTGGATTTGATGGGATGAGGGTGAATTACTTGGACTCTACGAGAATGGCTATGATTTTTAGCCTTTCTGCTAGAATTTTCGATGTTTGGGAGAAAGATCACTAGAATCTGCTGCTACAAATCCACCAAGGCAGGTCGATGGTAATGCCAGTGCAATTACGGAAGCGCGAAGAAGAAGGGCTGTTAAGAAGAAAGTGACATCTGGCTAATCAATAATCATACAGTAGAAGGAGGGGGGGGGGGGGGGGGGGGGGGTGTGACTTTTATTTTGGGACATCCTACAATGAGAGAGATGTTATATATAATAGTGTGCATTAGCAATTGCTCTTTGAGGGAAGTAAAGATTCTTCATTAATTAGCCTTTCTGGAATTTGTATGTTTTCTTTCTTCTAATGCCCTGATGGTCCACGTTATCCTTTAATTTTGGCCCCAAAAAGGAAAAAAAATGGTTAGCACCAGAAGAAAGCATGAACAAGTAAAGAACATGGAAGAGCGTGTTAAACAAGTAGTATAAAGTTGTCTAGAGTGAGTAATCACTAATTCTATTTGTTAAATAAAAATTTGAAATTCAATAAAGGAGTATGGCTATGTTTGTTTATTTAAATAATTTATAATTTATTTTTGAAAATAATTTAATTTTAAAATAAACTATGACAAACATGACCTTTTATATTTTTGTAGCATTACTTTTCTTTAAAATATTATTTTTACAATTTAAATTCATATTTAATAAAAATTTAAAATTAAATTTAAATTCTAAACATTTATTTATTGAGTTATGAACATTTGTACCGAATAAGCCCCAAGTATGAGTCGTTGTATTAGGCAACAAAACTAATCCCCTTCTAAGCCAACACCTGGAATCACTTGCCACTAAAGAATATGTGTCTTTTAACGACTCCTCACACACACACACACCCACACACACAGTTATATATATATATATAATGTACGGATTATTTAAAAATTACTTCGAACCTATCAACTCACCCGCTTAAAAATGCTCCTCCTCTAAAAATAATATATCACAAACACCTGCTTATCAAGTTTAATAAAAAAATATAAGGCACTTAATATTTAAATAATTGATATAAATAAATTTATTATATAATTTTATTAATATACTTGTACAACACGGGTTTGTTCATGCAAGTTAGAATTAAGGCTATAAATAGAATTAAACAATTCAAGATTGATTCGAGATTGTTTGATTAAAAGCTCAATTTGAGTTTGATTTGAAAGATTAACATATAGAATATAAACATATTTTTAAGTTCGATTAATTATTTGGACATTTTTAAATAATTTTTCCATTGATATTCGATGTTATTCGTTCGAAAATTTTAAATTACTCGGGTTTAATTTGTATTCATTCTCAATTCGATAATTAAATAAAATATACATAAATTTTATTTCAAATTTAATAAATTATATTACTAAAATTTAAACATAAACATACTCGATTCAACTCGTTTATCCTTCAAGTTAAAATAATACTATCTAATGACTAAAATGTGGATGTGCATATATACTGTATGCACTTGGCGAAATCAATCTTTATCTATGCTACTCATAAATTTGTTTACAAAAATAAAATAAAAATAGGAATTATAAATTAGAATTTTTGGGAACGACAATTTGTTATTTATTTCGATTAGCACACTTACCATTACTCGTAAAGCAAAACAAGTCTGTTATTTTAATATTTTTAAATATCTGCATCATTTTAAAAACATAAGGAAATATTATACTAAAAAAAGTAGTATAAAAATACAACTCGTTTTACTTAAATACCCCTAAAGAGTAAAGGTCCTCTCATTTTCAACCAAGTACCTGTCGGTATTGCTTTTTTGCTTTTTGAAATTTGAAATAAAAACTTCCCTGAACTGGAAAACTGGGATTTGGGATCCGTCTGCATTTTGTATTGTACGCGTAAAGTAACAAACGCCTTATTAACTTACCTTCTCTCTCACACACTCAGGCACACACTTTGCGCAACGCCGCCGACGTACTCTCTATCTTTCTTTCTTTCTGTCTCCGGCTGCCTTCAGGTAAATCTCGACTGTTCAAGTATCTGTATCTATCTATCTATTGTTATATAAATACGTGAATCTCTCTCAATATGAAAATTTTATCAGTTATAGATTCACATCGATCCATCATCGCTTTAGATTTTCCATTTGATCTCGAGGCTGCTGAGATACAATACGATTTATAAGCGTTTTTAATGAAACCATAACGTTTATTAAAAATACGTAATAAAATGACGTTTTATTAAAAATACTTAGCTTGTAGTGTACATGTATTGTATTTACTTTTTTTTTTTTAATTTTAATTTTAGTACAAATAATTAGAATAAGTACTAATTTATTTAATTTTGGCACAAACAATTAGAACTACTTAGAATTATTGCGGAGTAACTAAAAAGGAATATTAATTATTATATATATATATTTTTTGTTTTTAAATAACTTCATATTCATTTTATTTAGCAAATTGACTGAAAATGTCAAAGAATATATCTAATTTTGGATTTATAATGGAATAACTAACTGAGTTTTAAAACTAACGTCTATTTTTTGTACTTATCCTTCATTTTAAAGCATCTCTCGAGTCTGTATAAAACTATGAGAACTCTATAGTTTGGAAGGACAGGCTGTATCTACAATTATGGACTGTTTTTAATTTGTTTCAGTTTATCAGTATTTAACATCTCGCTGTTAATGAATATTTTGCATTTACACATTATATCAATTATTGCTACAACGTTTTTTCTTTATTTTTTTGTTTTTTTGTTTTTTTGTTTTTTTTTGAAAAATTGTGGTTATATTTTACTAGTTTAGATAATTTGATGGTTAATGGACTGTCACCATATACTCTCCTTGCCTCAAATGAGATTCACTTTTAGGTTTAGGTAATCATGCAAGTTATGTTTTAATGTAACCTGACAACCTCCTAAATCAATGTAGAAAAGTACGTTTAACCACTTTCATTTAGGGGAAATTTGATTCAAGTAGTAGACTTTCACTGGATTGTTATTAAAAATAAAAGAAATATGATTATATGAAAGATGGGGTCTCATTTGAGATAGATGAACTATGGAGTATTCCAAAGCTTGTCTTCAATATGCAGTATAAAATATTATAAAACATGAAATATTGCAATGTCCAATACCTCAGAAATCACAAATAGTTTTTCCTCTAACCAGAACTCTTTAGTTACTACTATTATTCCTTTCTTGTTTCAACTTGGCAGAACTTCCTCTTGCAAAACTCCTTATGTGGTCAAGTGTTCTCTCCTGACATTTCAAATCATTTAGATTCTTTCTATGACATTGTAAGGAATAATATGAGAAGAGTAATGTTACATATTGCTACAATTGGATTGCCACTTTTTATTTGCCACTTGCACGGCAATGCATGGTTGGGTAGAAGTTAATATGTGGGCCTAACAATTAATAAAACATTACAAATGTTCCAATTACAATTTGCGACCTCATTGGCAATAAGATTTCCATGGCAATATATATCATTTTCCATATGAGAACTGCCCTTCTTTAATCCTTTGATGCATGTTATTTTTCTTACCCTCAGTGAGGTGAGACAGAATGAAGTCAACTTAGAAGTTCACCTTCTATATCAGAATAAGACTTGAAGAGTCGTTGATACTTGTTTATTGAGGAAGTTGGATGTCATAAATGACAGAGATAAATGATTTCATATTTGACAGTAACAATGCTTTTATACTTTGCTACCTAGGGTGTCATTTGGTCTAGCCTTTTATAATTAATGGATTTTGTTATTGTCCTCATTATATGGTGCCCTTCTTCTTTTAAATTGCTTATCTTGTGTTAAGATCTCAACATTTATTCAGTAATTGATCTTTTTATTTTTGATAGTCAACAAAGATGCCAGAGATTCAACTGGGTGCCTACACTATAAGATCCCATGGAACTCAAGTGGCAAGGTCACACATGCATGATTGGCTAATTCTTATGCTTCTTGTGGTTATAGAGGTCATTCTGAATGTCATTGAGCCATTTCATCGATTTGTCGGAGAGGGTATGATGGAAGATCTAAAGTACCCTTTGCAGGACAACACTGTTCCTTTTTGGGCTGTTCCGGTATACTTTTTTCTTAAAGCAAAATGCAGATTGCAGAAAAGCTATTGGTGCCTTTATTTTCACTTCATAGCAAAATAACATTGTCTGTTGTCTATTTATATGCTAACAGATCATTGCGATATTATTGCCTCTTACTGTCATTATCATATATTACTTTATCAGGAAGGATGTTTTTGACTTGCATCAAGCTATATTGGGTAATTATTGGCCCCGCTAAACATTTTTTTTAATGATTTCATATGCAATTTATTCTTAATTAAATGTAGTAATATTACTTACTCTCTTGGGCGCATTCAGGGCTTTTGTTTGCTGTTCTTATAACTGGTGTTATGACTGATGCAATTAAAGATGCTGTTGGTCGACCTCGTCCAGATTTCTTTTGGCGCTGCTTCCCTAATGGCAAAGGGGTGGGTCCTCATCAGTTGGTTTAGCTAACTTTCATCTTGTATGATTATATTCTACTCTTATCCTTCAGAAGCAATTACATTCCATATTCAGGTGTTTGATCCTACGACAAAGGGTGTTGTGTGTACTGGACTGAAGAGTGTCATCAAAGAAGGACACAAAAGTTTTCCTAGTGGACATACTTCCTGTAAGTAGGTCAAACCTATTCGACAGACTGTTTAATTTGTGATAAACATTGAATAATAATATAGTGACTGTGCATCTCTCTCTTTACCTAAGATAGTAAATAATTACCTTACAAGTCATTTATTCAATTGTAAATTTTTTTATTTTTGGATTTTTTTAAAACATAAATAGTTACCTTCCAACTATCAAGCTTCTTGTGCCTTAATGTTTATGTAAATTTAATTAGTTAACTGGCAGAAGTTTATTGACTCTGTGTTACAAATATGTAGGGTCCTTTGCCGGTCTTGGTTTCCTGTCCTGGTATATGTCAGGGAAAGTCAGGGCTTTTGATCATAGAGGCCATGTTGCAAAGCTCTGCATTGTATTCCTTCCCTTGCTTATGGCTGCTCTAGTGGGAGTTTCACGAGTTGATGACTATTGGCATCATTGGCAAGATGTATTTGCTGGAGGTGTTCTAGGTTGTGTTCCGTGGATACACTTTACAATTAAAGGCTTTATTTTTACTTTTACTATTACGTAATACTATTATTTTTATATTCTGTCCCTCTTTCTATATGCAGGGATGACAATTGCTTCATTTTGTTACTTGCAATTCTTTCCACCCCCATATGACATTGATGGTAATTCCCTACTGATTCAAATTTAGTTGTTACGTAAAAATGTATGTTGTTTGGTTCCGAAATTGCCTCCAACATGAATATTAAAATATAACTATGTACTTGTATGTTTGTAGCATTGCCATGTTCTCATTTCTATGCATATCTGATTGTTGATGCCAGCTCATAGCATTTTTACATATTTTACATCTCTACTTTTTGAGAGAAACCCACAAATTATTTACTCGCAGCTTACTTGCTAGCTTAAATAAGCTATAAGCTAAAAAAAAAAACACTTATTGAACAATTTTTTCCTTTTGTGTATCAGACGTATTGTACACTTGTACTCGGCTTATAGCTTATTTCAAATAAACTGAAACGAACAATTTATTTTAAAAATAAGCTATAAGCGGATCAAATAAATTGTGACAAATAGTGTCAGTCTTCTAATTCAGTTCTTCCTCTGAGTTCTGTAACTTTGTAACTTACACACTGCACTGATTATTTTCTTGCAGGCTGGGGGCCCCATGTGTATTTCCGGACATTAGCCGAGGCCCGAAATGGCAGCACTCAGTCCTCATCCAGCAACATTAATTGTCTTGGTATACGTCCGGCAGAGCTTGAGAATGTATATGTCCAGCAACATTAATGGCATGAATAGTCCTATCCTCGATGGAATTGAAAGTGGGAGAAGGCATTAGTGTTAGGTCTCCACTGTAGAGAAGAAAAAGTCAACGCAAACAGTTTTACTTCACCCAAGAATGTGTGAGCTCAAGGCCCGTAGAAATTTTAACTGTGAACTTGCAACTTGGATCAGTTTGAACAGTTCCACAACTCGGATTTGCTTATGTTTTTGTATATACACATTTATTCAGTTGAGGATTTGAGGTATGAAGATATTTTCATCATTTTACATCTGATGCTGGAGTGATGTTGGTCAATTCTGCTTCAGCATGATTTAACCTCTGAACTTTCGTTAGGGAATTGATATTTCTGCTGGCAAATTGATATTTCTAGGGAGTTGTCCTTGATTAGTTAGTGGCTGCCAGCCTGCCACCATGTGATTGTAGGGATGACCCAAATCTCTTGCCGATGGGTCTGTCGACTGGGGCAGTCGCTTGACAGAGGTTTGGGCTTGGGGTGCTTCAGGCCCAATCTGGGCCTACACATGTTTAAATATATGTATGAGTCAAGCCCTAGCGTAACCAGCTTGGGTTTTTAAGGTTTGGGACTACTCTATCTATTTTTATAAAAAA